>JAIGNY010001949.1:7500-20673 GCA_020152595.1 Chiridota heheva | reverse complement strand
TGTTATATAATTTGGAAATAAAGAGCAAAAACAATATATGTACTTAAAATAATACACTTTTAACGTTCAAAATAACTGGTAATTTTACCTAGGAAGTGTCATTTCCTGCCATCTATATAGGGGATGCCTTTTGAAGAAAAAAATTAACGTGTCGCGCCAAGCGATGGTGGTGCTCCGCTTAGATAGTAAACCAAAAAACGTCCCGCCACTACAAAAAGTTGGAAAACATCACTGCCTCCATCTTGTCATCAGCCCTGCCACTCTTGGCACCTTCTCCTGGCCCACTTTTCCTCCTTAGGCCACCCCCTTCGTTCAATCCACCCCTCCCTTCTATCCACCTGGGCCTCTCCTTTCATCACAAAACCCAAAACCATCCTAACCTCTTCATTAATCTCCACAACCAAACTACACCTCCATCTATATTGATGGCTCCAAGGAAGGTGACAAGACAGCTGCTGCTGCCATCATCCAAGACATTACCCTCAGTAGCAGGCTTTCCGACTACTCGTCCATCTTTTCAGCCGAGGCAAAGGCCATCCTCCTCGCCTTCAAATTTATTGAGTACTCTCCGCTCAACCACTTAACCATCTTCTCCTTACTGCTTTACTCAATCTTAAAAGGGTTAACTCCACATCCCACCTCCTCATCCAGAAACTCCTTTCGCCCACCATCTGCAGGAACAGGAAAAGTATTCTTTTATTCTGAATACCCAGCCATGTTGGCATCCCTGGCAATGACAGGGCTGATGCAGCTGCTAAGCTTACCCTTAACCTCCCCCTACCCCATTTCCTAAAACCCTTCCTGACATCAAACGGCTTATCGCTTCCCTTGTTCGTGACTGGCAAACCTCATGGGACTCCCAAATTGTTAACAAACTCCACATTATCCAGTCCACCATTCCAATCAAATCCACCATCAACAACCTCTCTCAGATCGACAATATTCATATTACCCGTCGAGAATAGGTCACACCCACCTCACTCACTCCCACCTCACTCCTCCCATCTCTTTGTTGGCTCCCAACCCCTCTGCAACAATTGCCATTGCACTCTCACAGTCCATCACATTCTCCTTGCTTGCCCCTGTAAAACCTTCCCAAAGCTTCCTCGCTCCCACAACTCAATTGCCGAGTTCTTCCAGAAAACCCTCAGGATACAATTATCTCCTTCCTTCATCATGCTTCCCTCTACAACCATATTAAATCCTCTTCTCCCACCCCCTCTCCCTACTTTGTTTTTTTCACCCATGCACCTCCTCTCTCACCCCAACTTTCTGACTTTTAGTTCTTGTATTTCTTTCAATCTACCCTGTTCTCTTCCTATCTACCTCTAGAATGATCTAAGCTCTGAGGCACAATTTGACCTCGTTGGCGTGGTGCCGTTAAGCCGTCATCAAACAAACAAACAAACTGTCTAATGCCTTTTGAAGTCAACAAAACTGATATATGATGGCAGACTGTTCGAGGATTTGTTGAGGTACAAATATTTGGTCTGTGCTAGATCTGCCCTACGCCGTCTAAAACCTGCTTGTTGGTTTGCATGCAAAACATTGCGAACCTATGTAATGGCGATTACGTCTGTTCAGCTGTCCGGCCGTCCACAGATTTGTCCTGAGATTTCTTAGAAATGTTAAAGTTTTTTAAGAATTCCTCAGAAAATGTTAAAATTTCTTCAGAGTTCCTCAGAAAAAGTTTAAAGTTTTTTCAGATATCCTTCTGGAAGGTTAGAATTTCCTTACAAAATGTTACAGTTTTTCAGAGACAGGATTGAAGACTAGTTTCCTTAAAAAGTCAACAAAACATTTGATATTTTCTTAGAAGATAACTGTAAAATGATATCATTTTCCAATATTCTTCAGAGATCATCAAGTCTCTCTTGTAGCACTTGAGATTTAAAATCCTTAAAATTCTTCAAAATATTTGGGCACCAACAGTTGTATCAGGCATGATTATTAAACTCGACCTTTTATATTGTGGTCATTTGCATAAAGTTGCTACAGTATTTGAACTGACCAGACTTTTTGTATTTAGTATGCTTAGTCAGGGATTATGACAGGATGTGATTGCATATGGACATAGGGAGAAATGCCATGTGGGACATGGATGGGGGCCATGAGGGACATTTACCATGTGGTATACACTAATGGCTATATCAGGCATATTTATTTGAATCCACCTTTTTTTCTTATTCAACAACTCATTTGCATATAAGTTATTATATGAACTGACACTTTCATACATAGTATGCTTAAACAGGGACTGTGATAGCTAGGATGAGACTTCTTATGGAGCCTATGGGACGTCATTTGAGACATAGGGTGGGATGCTAAGTGGGATGCCATGGAGTGGGATGCCATGTGGAATGGTGGAATGCCATGTAGGATATATGGTGGAATGCCATGCAGGACATGGGGTGGAATGCCATGGGATGGGATGGAAATGTGGGACATGACGTTGCACCCCATTTCAAAAAGTCATTTGCATATAAGTTATATGAACTGACACTTTCATACATAGTATGCTCAATCAGGGACTGATAACTGGGATGAGACTACTTATGGAGCCTATGGGATGTCATGTGGGACATGGGGTGGGATGCCATGTGTGACATGGGGTGGGATGCCATGTGGGATATAGGTTGGTATGCCATGTGGGACATGGAGTGGGATGCCATGTGGGACATGGGGTGGGATGCCATGTGGGACATGGGGTAGCATGCCATGTGGGACATGGGGTGGGATGCCATGTGGGACATGGGGTGGGATGCCATGTGGGACTTAAGTGTGAGATGACATTTTTATGATTGGCCGGATCATATGATATAGGTGTCAATTTGCATGGGCATGCGAACCATGACGGTATTTACCGTTCTAGTTATAATTGGCCGGGTAATATGACATGGCTGTCAATTTGCATAGGCATGCGAACCATGACGGTATTTACCATTCTAGTTCACTTCCGATTTGCTGTTCTACTGCTGCTGTCAGTCTGTTGAGTAGTATTCGGTAAAACACTTTGTTGGTTAGGGAAAGCAGCATATATACCCCTCCAGTTGCCACAGTTCCCAAGATCGCCTTTCTTAGGTAATTTAACTATCAGACCGATTTCCACTCCTCAGGTAGTACATGTACCTCTGTATCCCAGATTTTTTGGAACATCTGGCACAGCATTCTAGGCACTAACCTCTCATCAGCCTTAAGCATCTCAGCACAAATCCATCCTCTCCAGGTGCTTTGCCACTTTTAAGTTTTTGTATGGCCATTTCAACTTCATTGATGTTGAATGGATCAAAGTTGACAGTTAGGTCCTGCACGGGTTCAGGTATTTTAATAGTTCGTACACAGTGGGCATGCATTAAAAACTCACTTCCAGTATCCAAGAGATACCCAGGTTAGTGCGTGTGACGTCACTTACACACATGTACTGTATGGTAGATAACAAGAATGTTCATAGTGATTTTAGCTACAGTATAGACAAAGTTCATCGTAGATTTCCAATTTCCCCATGGGAAATCTGCATAACTATAAGTGGGGCAAAAATCCTAAGCGGTACTGGTACGCTTAAAGAGAGAGGCCTCGCTTATTAGAATACGGTAATATTAGGGATGCGATATTTTGACGTCACTTGCGGTTGTGGATGCAAGATCCGATCCACTGTCTGTTTGTACATCCAGACACTAGCATGTACGTTGTGTGTGCCAAGTTACATATATACACAGCGCATTACGTTACAGTATTGAGAAACTTTTTTTTTTTTCAACGCGTTTGTCAAAAAGAAAAAGCGAAAGTAAAATATTAGTATCATAATACTACAATGAAAGTCACGAAATAAAATATACGGAGAAAAAAAGAAGAAGAATAAAGCAAAAGTGCAATAAACATTATCCTGGGGCTCAACTCCCGACTGTTGGTTTGAAAAAATGACATTCGATCGTCGTAAGCAACTGGGCTAACTCAGGTAATGACCTTCAGAGCATTTTAAATAACTATATACCTTGCAATACGAGACAACGAATCGCACAGCAAAATTTTAACCAATCAAAAAATTTGGAAGGAATTCTAAATGTTAAGCACATATGACGATTTCGCCTCTTTAAAATTCAGACATTTTTTTGGTGGAATATTTCTCTGGTATTTCTCTTGTGTGTAGTGCTTCACAGCTGGTTGATCAAACGTTTGTGGACATCTCTGTATAACCTTAGATGTTGCGAAAGCACTAGCAAAATACCCACCTACCTACAGTACTTCGAGAACAAAATACCACTATGGATGAACGTACATTTTTTATTTAAATTTAAAAGCAGTTACAAACGAGATTTTGGTTGATCAGGATTATGACTGAAACTCAAAAGTAAAAAATTGGCCTCTTAAATTCTGGTCAGAAATTGTTGTCAAACCAGTGGGCAAATTGTTCAAAGGGCTGTTGGTTGAATTTCCAACTGTCATTCTTTTTACTACCAATTTTCAAACTTGAAATTTCTGCCAGTATTGGAAGTGGGAGGCACTAGAATTTTAAATTTGATCCTCTTATAGCAATTTTTTGGGGGAATAGTGCAAGATTAATCCAGCATATTGTTGTGCAGGTTCCCATGATGCTAATCCTAGTATCCAGATTCAGGTATTGTGCAATATAGACTGCACTATTATTCAAGTTGATGGTAGTATTTACATTAGCATTCCCACGCAGACAACAAACTTGGATTTGTTTGAAATAGAAAAGTACTTGAACATAATTGTTTTTGTTTGTTTTAAATTGGATGCTATGCTACACAGAGAACCAACCCCAAGTCTTTTTGCAGAACCTTAGCAGTACATTTAATCGATACTACTCCTCAAGTCCTTCAGTTGATACGTGTCGTAAATATCAAACAAAACGACTGAATCACAAAAAAACAAAAACATTTTCTTAATTTGGTGGGACTGTGACATCATTGAATATCAAAACACTTTAAACTTATTTACACTAAAATGTTTGCAGTATTTCCAATCTAATACAGTCTGTGCATGCATTCGATGATGTACGTGAATGTGAAGACATGCACAGGCGGTCACCTGCAATGTCAAATTTCAACTCCACCCCTTTAAAGTGTAAAATGTCAGTATTACAGCTTGCCGTCAACAATACTAAGCCTTTTATGTTTTGCAAGTGCCACAACAGAAAATCTCTTTATGAAATCTTGTGATCTTCTTTTATTTCAGACTTGTGTAACCAGAGTATGCCCCTAGAGGTGCTGCAGCATGCTTGGAGTAATCCTCTCCTTTTTCCTGAGCCATCTCTTAACTACAGGAGTAGCACAGAGTCATTTAGGTGAGTATTTTTGTTTGCTTTCCTTCAGGCATGACCTCAATTTAATCATATGGACTAGAGTTCCAAGGTTTCCAAGAAGGTGCAAATATTTCACTTTTACATTTCTCAAAATCTCCTAAAATCTGAGAGACGTAGCAAATTTGACAAAACTTCTGTATCGACATGGATTTGATAAGAAATGGAAATATCTTCATTAAGGCTCAATAGATGATCATCAAGAACATTAACCTAGAGATTGACCAACTTTTGAGCTAATTTTGAAATTTTGATGATACATACTGTATAGATGTGTAGAAATGAAAACATGACAGAATAGCAAGAAGAAAAGGTTATAGAATGTTTTTTTATGAAAATGAATTTTTGTATACTGAAGTGGACAGCTTTTATAATACTCTGTGAGTAAAAATATAGTTTGTGAAAAGTGTAATTGATGATCAAAATAATTGTTGCTCAGTATTACTTAAATCATCAATTCCTTTATTTAGTGTTCTAGACCATCAGCCCTTGTCACATTATCAAAATCATTGAGGAAAAATTATATGATAATATTCAAAGTGAGGAAATCTCATCTATATCAGAAAATATTTTAAAGGCAACATACAAAGTATATTCTTACAGTACATTCCCAAATACAATTTTACTTAAATACATAAGCATAACTATCCAGGGTGTACAGTACATTAAAACATATCATAGACCAAGGGGTGCACCTTGATACTTTACTTCAAGAGAAAGCAATATACTGTAAAGCTAGAACAAAACATTTGAAATGCATATACTTGTAACACAAGAGAAAATATGTAGAGAGAAAGAGGAGTGGGGATGTGAATTAGAGTGGTTCCAGGACTCAATGCATGCATTACAAATTTTGAAAGAGAGAGAGAGAGAAAATAGATTTGGAGAACAAACTAGGTAACTATATTACAAAGCAAACTATTCCACCAGCAATTGCATGTTACAATGGATCTTTGATTATTGTAAATTTCATGCCATGCCTTCAACATTTGTTAGTTTCGAATACCTATATGGTTGTATATCCATTCTAACTTCTGTCAAATTTATTAATTAAAAAGAGAATCTAAATTTTCCTTTTCATTTATTTTATATTTATCAGAACCAGTTAAACTGAGCATTCGAACAATAAATCCATTTGGAGGATATAATGGCAATGTTGACCATTATCAGTGCTTTGCAAGTGAATCGCCTGTCACCTTTAGCTTTAAACGTTATGTTTACACACGTGAGGAAGAAAAGAACAGTGATTATGAACCTGTTAGAAGAAAACTTAGCAGCGTAGCTTGGGTAGTCAAAATTAAAACAGAGTCTAATTTTCCACGTGCTTATGGTATATTCACATGCAAAGGAGTATTATCTGGACGACGTGATACAGTGGTAACTACAATTATCTTGCGTGGTAATGGTAAGTTTGAATGTTGTTCATTTTTTATTGATTGAAGCAGTCATTATAGACAATAAGAAACTTATTCCATTCAGGATTGCTAACTTTCAAATTGATTTCAGTACTTTCCCTTTCTTCATTGACACTAACTGCATGTGTGATTTGAAGTTTAACCTGAGAACCTGATTAGTTTAAGGTTTTGCTGAGGGTTATAATGTTTGCAAAATGCTTTGTTTATTTGTTGAAATTATCAAATTAATTTACTTCTCAAAGAATTCCACATATTCACTTATTATTAAAAGTTATTTTTTAGTCTCAAACATACAGTATATTTTCTTGTTACACATCTAAATATGATCGTGGGTTAAAAGAGAAGTGTTTGTTCTTTAAAACGCTTGCCATCCTGTGGCATAACATTGAATACACTTTTAATCTCGAACCAAAGTCTTGACCGTAATGATTAACATTCTCTCTTTATAACAATAAATGTTAAAGGAATATTCCTATGGAATTTCATATACATTTGATAGAGGAAAATAAAAGAAACAGATGGAGAAAAACTAAGTTAATATCTTATTCCTACAAGAAGTTATTGAATTTTAGATATTTTTCCAAGATAAAACGACTTTTGCACAGAGTCTAAGTCATCATTATGATGTCATCACAGCACTTCCTGTGCTAAACGTTATGTATTTCATTAAAATAAATCACCAATTTTTCCTAATTCAAATATGAGTTACACGAACAGATCGGAAAACATTGTAAATTTCATTCTACAGTACATTATTTTGATTAATTTTTGAGAAAAAAAAATGTTCCCAATTAGAAAATTTGCAATTAATTTTCAAAGAAATACATAAAATATAGCAAAGGAAGTGCTGCGATGACATCATAATGATGACTTAGAATCAGTGCAAAAGTTATTTTTATGCGGGCAACAAAAATCTTTAAAGTTTAATAACTTCTCCTAAGAAATGAGATATCAACATGATTTTTTCACCAATCTGTTTCTTCAATCTTTTCTATTAGATACAAAGAAGTACAATTTCATGGAAATATTCCTTTAATATTCAGCAGCATTCTGTCATCATAATCTATCTGTCTCTCACATCTTTTCTCTTGATACATAGCATGTCTAAACTTCCTTTACCTTTACCCAGGTTTTGGTATTGTCTCATGCAGCTTTAAAGTAATTTAAAAGATTAAATTACAAAAGTAATAAAGTACGTTAAGCACAAACCTTTTTTTCCTTTGTGAGGGGTTAGGGAGGGGGAATAGAAAATCGACACTGATTGTCAGCTCTTACAAATTAACATAAAGAGAACAGGCATGTTCTAGTGATACTCCACAGTCACATTTAATGAATCTTGAATAATTATATCTGAATGGAAAATCGACACTGATTGTCAACTTTTACAAATTAACATAAAGAGAACAGGCATGTTCTAGTGATACTCCACAGTCACATTTAATGAATCTTGAATAATTATATCTGAATACAACAATTATAGATTGATGAATTTGCAATTATATTGATGATTCCTAATATTGATCATTAATTCAAAATATGATCCTTCAATATTTGCATTCATTAGGACTATATACAGTTGTATTGCAAATATTATCATTTGATAGTGGATTGATAAGTTTCAGAAACAGATCATATTATTCAATCTTTCAATTTAGCTATAACTTTTTTTGATATGGTAAAGGTAGTATATGTGAAATGTTTGTGAATTACAGTCATTCTGTCAAAAATGTAACTCTGAATCACCATGGTCAGTGTTTCTCTATACACATATCTTTCATGCTCTCTTGCATAACCGCAAAAAGGTTTAATTTGAAAATTTCAGTTTGTTTAATAGTAGTGATAATATATTATTAATTAAACTGATTAGTAAGTATACAAATATATGAATATATATATATATATATATATATATGTATTTACTTCAAGTTATACCTTACCTTCCATGCTATTAATATATGCAATTTGGTCACATGACCTGATTCTAACGCACTTCTAACCGACCCTAAAACGTTGTAACCAGCTAAGCCCTGACCTCCATAATACCTCTCTACCATCCCTCATTCCCTCACTCTTTTCAGGGCGTTGTTTGCACAACATCGCTGAAACTGGTCATTTTTATTTTATTTTATTTTTTATTTTATTAACTCAGTAGCGTTGCGCCTTAGGTTGGGTTCCAAGTGAACGCCACCTAGAGTTAAGAAAGTTTAGAGAGAGAGAAGTTAACCTCTTAGGGGCGTTGCGCCCTTAAGTTGTAAAGAGATGGATAAGATCCATACAGTTCCGCGGCCCGTTGTTACAGGGCGGACGGTTTCATTGGACGATTCCATACGGTTCCGCGGCCCGTTGTTACGGAGCAGACGGTTCCATTGGACGGTTCCATTAAACGTTTCCGTACAATTCCGCGGCCCGTTGCTACGTGGCGGACGGTTCCATTAGACAGTTCCATACGGTTCCGCGGCCTGTTGTTACGGGGCAGACGGTTTCATTGGACAGTTCTATACGGTTCCGCGGCCCGTTGTAACGTGGCGGACGGTTCCATTGGACGATTCCATACGGTTCCGCGGTCGTGTTTACGGGGCAGACGGTTTCGTTGGACGGTTCTGTGATCCATACGGTTCCGCGGCCCGTGTTTACGGGGCGGACGGTTCCATTGGATGGTTCCATACGGTTCCGCGGCTCATGGTTACGGGGCGGACGGTTCCATTGGACGGTTTCATACGGTTCCGCGGCCCGGGTCTACGGGGCGGACGGTTCCATTGGACAGTTCCGAGTTCCATACGGTTCCGCTGCCCATGTTTACGGGACCCGGCAGTTCCATTGGACGGTTCCATACGGTTCCGCAGCCTGTGTTTATGGGTTTTTGGGCGGTTCTATTGGACGGTTCTGCGCCCGTGTTTACGGGTCCGTACGGGTCCATTCGACGGTTCTATACGATTCCACGGCCCATGTTTACAGGCTCGTACAGTTCCATGCGACTCTATGGTCCGTGTTTACGGGTTTCTTTTCGGTTTCATGGGACGGCTCCAGTGAGCGGATTGTATTTTTAACGGGATAACGTACATTGTACGGTTAACCCGGTTATACGCCCACTAGCTACTAAGCTACATGGTCGGGTGACAGATGACATTCTTTACAAGAAGTATAGCATCACGACAGCTATTTTCTTCTTGGTCCCGTAGCCATTGGCTACGCAGTTTCACAGCTCGTGTGAACGCAATTAAGGTTGTCTGCGTTAAACGTTACAGTTCCGTAATTATTTTCACCAGTATCATGGACATGGAGGTCAGGTCCCCGAGTGTCGATGCTTTACACACCCATGATGTCCCGGCGTAGCGTACTAACGCTTTGATTTACGCCTGGTGACATCCATCTCACACGCTAGCGCTGCAGATTATGCTGCAGTCCATTCTTTGTACTCTTGCAGCGATTGTTCTAAGCGGCGTGGTCGGAGCACAGACTCCACCACGACCGTATTTTCAAGGTGCGATCGAGAGAGTGCGGGTCCGTGATCGGATGCGACGGCTCCGTGGAGTTTTGTAACGGGATATCGCACACCGCATTTATTTACCCGTTATACACCCACTAGCTACAAAGCTATGTGGCCAGGTGACAAGTGATAATCTTCAGGAAGTATAGCACCGTGAGAGCTATTCTCTTCTTGGTTCCATAGCCATTAGCTACGCAGTTCCACGATCATGTGAACACCATTAATACGATTATCCCGCGTTGAACGTTACAGTTCCGCAATTATTTTTACCAGTATCATAGACACGGAGGCCATGCAGGCCTCCAAGTGTCGGGACGTTAAGCACCTAAGAGGTCCCGCTATGCATAGCGTGCAAACGCTTTCTCTGACCGCACGGGCCCGCATTTACTTCAGATTTTTTGCAACGGGATAACGTACACTGTACGATAAACCCGGAAATTGAGCCCGCTAGCTAAGAAGCTACTTGGTCAGGTGATAGGTGACAATCTTCACGAGAAGTATAGCATCACGAGAGCTATTTTATTCTTGTCTCTGTAGCCATTACCTACGCTGTTCCATGGCCGTGTGGACTGCCTCAGTAAGATTTTATGCGTTGCACGTTTCAGTTCCGCGATGTTTTTCACCTATATCATCGACACGGAGGGCAGGTCCCTAATGTCGGTGCGTTAAGCGCCTTAGATATCCTGCGATGCGTCGCATGTAAATGCTTCTTACGTTGCGCTCCGGTGTTATCGACATGATCAAACCCGTGTACACCACTGTGGTCCTCGGTTCCGCGATGGGACCGGTAGGCCCACAAGAGGCGGCGCCATAATTACAAGGTTATACGTGACTTAGTAACCTTTTTATGGCTAGTTGTAGAGACATTGGATTACTTGCATGGGTCCATTAGGGTCCGTACGGCTCCGGTGATTGGTTCCATACGGCCCCACGGCTTGCTTTTAAGGCCCCGTAAGGGTCCGTAAAACAGCTCGGTAGCTCCGTACGGGTCATGGGATGACGTTTGGGTCCGTAGGGCTGCATAGTTCTGCATCAAGGTAACGTACAACATACGTCACTCCCAATAGTATACCCTTTAGCTTTTTAGCTACACAGTCAGGTGATAGTAACAATCTTAGGAGAGCTATTCCTTCTCCACGTCCGTGTGAGCTGACTTGGTGAGATTTCTGTGTTGAACGTCACGGTTCCGCATAGTTTTTTACCACTTTCATGGACACGAGGACAGACCCGTTTGTTGGTACGTTACGCTCCCAGGATGCGTCGCGTGTTAGCGCTTGCTCAGGTTTCGAGGCCTAGCGCTCGGGTGATAAGAAATCCATCTTTACGGGAGGCATACCATCACGAGAGCCATTCTTTTTGTGTTACGTAGTTCCACGACCGTTCAAACTACTCTGAATATGATTTTTGCGTCGAACGAGACGTTCCGCTCAAATTATACAGTTATTAACGCGTTTTTACGTACAACGTACGATAGACCCGGGTAACGGAACTTTGGGGTAATGCAACCGTTAGCCGCGTGTTGCGGTGTTTCGCGGTTGCTTTTTTACGGGGACGCTTTTAACGTTCGACGGCAGTCCCCCACGCATAGCCACTGGCTACGCTGCTCCGTAGTGAATAGATACAATCGGAGTTAACGGCCTACACCAGCAGCGCGGCTGTGTGGTAGAGGAAAAGTAGCCATGAGCTACAGAGTTCCCCGACCATTTTTCTTACCGGGACACGTACTAAGTACGACGGTAGTCCCCTCTTCCCCACGCAGCTACCAGTTTTGTAGCTTCGTGATGAAACAAACTAAGTTTACGACTCTATAGCTTGCGTAGCACGTGAACTCCTCCGTATTCCATACGGCCCCAGTATATTTTTAGCTGTTCTCAACAGGAACGCGTACTGAGTACAACTTCCCTACGCGTAGCCACTTACTCGGTGGCCCCGTAGTGAATAGAAGTATACTGAGGTAACGACTCACGTTACAGATGTAGTACGTTAACGCTATCGTAGACCTAGACGGTTCTTTTGTACTGATAGCTACTACGTTAGGGACACGTACCAGTACCGGTTGTCCCCCTCGGGTAGCCACTAGCTTTTTGCTCTGGTGAACAGAGACAAACTTGGCGGATGACTAGTGGTTTTACTTGCCATGCTGACGCCTTTGTAGACCTATTATGGCTCTATAATACTTCACGGGGTTGCATACTTTGTACGGTGTAAGTCCCCCCAGTAGCCACACGCTTCTCAGCTCCGTGGTGCAGGGTGTATAACGGAATTAACGGTCCGTGTCGTATACACAGGACGTCAACTCTTTCGTGATTTCTACCCCAGTGCTGGGGTTTATGACTCATACGGTTGACGTAGTACATTACACCCCCCCTGTCAATATTAACTCCATGAAGGATACCTTTCTTGACAATAGGTGGCCTTTTGATAAACAACCTCACTTTTGGGGTAGCTATTAACAGCAACGGCAGGTATGGTTCATTCCATACTTTAACACCTTCTTCAAGCAGTTTCCATGCGGCTTTACGGCCTGTTACTTAAGTACCCGTACAGACATACGGTATTGGTTTTCTCCACACCCGTAGCTGTAGGCTCCGCAGTTCCAAGGTTGTTACTATACGTAGTACGTTAACACCTTTTGCAGTCAACTTCTTAGACAAGTTTCGCTGTTGATAGGTGTGGCCTGGAGCTATGCGGTTCGCAACTGCTACAGTTTTCAGACACGGCTTGGGTGCCGTCGACTATGTTGTGCGGCTCCGCGGTCTTACGACCCAAAACCGTCTTACAGCTACATAGCCTTACACGGTTGGCAGCCCTTTTTGTATACGTTTTATATTAGCGGCCTGCCTTTTAATTCGCTGTGTTCACCCGTCAGATTTTCACCGTCAGTGCCGACGGATGTGTCTTGATCGAGGTAGGGGCACTTTTCTTGTGACCCCTTATGATGGAAACTTGGA
>JAIGNY010001949.1:0-2500 GCA_020152595.1 Chiridota heheva | reverse complement strand
TGGAATAATTATGTTGTTAGCCAGTGTGTACATGCTAATGGGATAAAGATGGTTGAATCTCATTTTAATCATTTTATTAAAATGTACCATGAACATTCAATTAAATTGAATTAATTAATTCCATTCTTGTGAGTACATATTTTGAGGCCATTCTCTGGAGCAACAATAACGGATTTAAATTCTCCAAAGACAAGACAGTCTGCATGCACTTTTGTCATTTCAACAACCTTCACCCCAACCCGAACTTTGTGCTCAATGGGAATCGCATCCCTAAAGTTGAAAACACAAAGTTCTTGGTCTAACTCTAGACCCCAAGCTCACCTACAAGCCACACATCACCAACCTGAAACTAAATGCAATAGCTCCTCAACCTCCTCCGACTGCTCTCCAACACTACTTGGGGAGCGAACCGCTATGCTTTCCTCAAAATTTTCAGGCTCACCATTCGTGCCAAGCTTGACTATGGCAATATTGTTTACTGTGTCGCTCACAACTCATACCTCAACCACATTAACACCATCCAAAATGAAGCCCTCAGGCTTTGTCTAGAGCCTACAGGACCTCCCCAATCACTAGCCTTCATGTTGAAGCCAACCAACCCCTTTCTACTTAGATGTAAAAGCTTAGCCTCTCTATGCTTTAGAGTCCTCACCAACACCCAGAACCCTGTTTACAACCTCATTAGGTACCACAATTTCTCCTCCCTTTGATAGGACTAAACCCTATCGCCTCCCTTCAGCTTTACGACAAATCAGACCTCTTTCAACTTGGCATCAACCCCCGCCACTCTCGCACCTACTCCTGGCCCACTTTTCCCGCCTTGGGCCACCCCCTTCCTTCTGTCCACCTAGACCTCTCCACTTATAACAAAACTCAAACTCACCCTAATCTCTTCATCAATCTCCACAACCAAATCAAAGACCAACTCTCAAATTACACCTCCATCTATACTGATGGCTCCAAGGAAGGCAACAAGACAGCTGCTGCTGCCATCATCCAAGACATCACCCTCAGTAGCAGACTTCCTGACCACTCATCCATCTTTCAGCCGAGGCTAAGGCCATTCTCCTCGCCTCAACTTTATTGAGTACTCTCCTCTAGTCACTTTGCCATTTTCTCTGACTCCAAAGGCTGTTCTTACTTCATTACTCAATCTTAAATGGGATAACCTCACCTGCCACCTCCTCCTCCGGAAACTCTTTCTCCCACCCTCTGCAGGAAAAGTGTTCTTTCTTCTGGATACCCAGCCATGTTGGCATCCTGGCAATGACAGGGCTGATACAGCCGCTAAAAGCTTGCCCCTTAACCTCCTCCCTTCCCCTTTTCCCAAAAACCCTCTCTGACATCAAACCGCTTATCGCTTCTCTTGTTCGTGACCGCTGGCAAACCTTATGGAACTTCCAAATTGATAACAAACTCCATGTTATCCAGCCCACAATCCCGATCAAATCCACCATCAACAACCTTTCTCCTGATGCGACAACGTTCATATTACCCGCCTTAGAATTGGTCACACCGACCTCACTGACTCCCACCTCCTTATTGGTTCCCAACCCTCTGTAACAATTGCCACTGCATCCTCACAATCCAACACGTTCTCCTTGCTTGCCCCCTGTACAACCTTCCCAGAGCTTCCTCGCTCCCCACAACTCAATTGCTGAGTTCTTCCAAAAAATCCTCCAGATAAAATAGTTTCCTTCCTTCAGCATGCATCCCTCTACAACCATATTTAATTCTCCTCTTCCACCCCCTCTCTACTTTTTTTTGTTTTTGTTTTACCCATGCACATCCTCTCTCGATCACAGCTTTCTGGCTTTTGTTCTTGAATTTCTCTCATTCTTCCCCTGGTCTCTTTCCTTACTACCTCTAAAATGATCTGACCTCTCAGGCACAATTTGACCTTCGTTGTCGTGGTGCCGTTAAGACCTCATCAAACAAACAAACAAACTATACTAAGGTTTATTATACAAGTACAGTAGTTAAAACTTAAAATCCATATTGCGCTTCGGAACCTCAAAGCCTTTGGTTTTCTGGTAGCAGTTGTTAATCAGAAAAATGATTATGATTCAGTTAGTAGTAAAGGTAGTCATAGCTGTGTATATTAGCATATAAGATCTGCTTTAGGGGCTTCAATAATTCCATCCAATATTTCCCAATTATTAAAACATTTTACAATCAGTAGATTTATAGTAAAGATCAAAGTGTAAAAGGTGAAGTATCTAAGGGGTAGTAATTGATAATAATCTTTCATTTTGTGATCATGTATCCTTGAGCAGTTATATCAACTTGTGTTTAAAAGATGGGTTTGCTAAAAAAGGCTGAGAAAACACTAGTGAAGGACTATAGTTATCTATGTCATATAATGCATTCATTCTGTGACACATTAATTTTTGTTCCAATATTATAAGTGCCGATAAGAATTTTCTATTAAAAAATATATGACAAGAATTGTAAATGATTGTTATTGATGCAGAGTTGGATGTTCCTTCGTGTCAAACAA
>JAIGNY010001948.1:0-21544 GCA_020152595.1 Chiridota heheva | reverse complement strand
TATAGTCTAAGAATATGATTTTATGATGTGATGAATAGACTGTGTCTATCTTTGTTAGATTTATATCTTTTATCTTTATACAGGATAGCTCATTCAGCTGAAAACTGCAAGGTTAAGGTGAGGCCTTGTTAAAATAAAATATATAATAGCACATATGAAATCAAACATCAGGAAGAGATTGGCAAAACGACAAATCTGCAAATACAGCAAAAGTAACAAACCATACATTAAAATGTATGAAACAATATGAGACTGAATGAGATGTCCACTTTCCAAGTTTTGATGATACTACTACAATGTGTGAGTATAGTACTTAATTTTAATCTTATTTCCTCATGAAGCTTGATGTTTAATGTACTTTCGGTGGTGGAACACTGACAAATAGACATATTGCTTGATATAGAATATAAAAAAAAGTATGAACTTGGTAAATATATCAGCAGGTAGTATTTGCAGTCATTCAAATGATCAATTTTGCATTGTGTGATTTCTTATAGTACCATTCCCTTCATGTAGCCCAGCATGAATACCAAAGTTTTTAAAAGTACAACAAATCTTGGCATTTATATCTACAACTTATAGCCATCCTTTACAGGTACTATCTTGTATCATTCAAAATAGTGTAAAAAGAAGCTTAATTCAGTGGCCCCTGCTCAGTTAAGAAAACACCCACAAGGTCCACCCTAACCTGCTAACAAAAAGTATATATAAATTCCAGAGAAAAATTTCAGGTTTAAATCCACATCTAGATTTGATACACATGTAAATCACATGCATAACCAGATAAAGACATGAAATTTATTTGTATATAATAAAATGAACATTCAATCAAGTTTACATCTACATTGATGTGGTCATATGTAATTAACTATTACTCAGCTCTGTGATGTTTTTTTTTATTTTGAATAGCCTAACTTCAGTGGGTTTATGGTTCAAATTAGTAGGTAGGCATACTGGCTAAAAAAATACCATAGGCCAAATCTGCAGTTGTTTTTTTTGTCTTTTTACTGATTCTGGTCCTACTCGGATTTACGCTTATATCTTTTAAGTTTGATACAATTTGATTCAAGTTTTGATTTAGACCTAATACTTAGTTTACAATCATTAAAAGAGTTCTCACAGCGATTAATGACTTATTAATTGGATCCATATTTTCATGCCCACATGAACGCTAATGGTGGACTTGGTTGAAAACTCGTGCAAAGTTAGTTTTCTTTGCTTGCGAAACAACCAATTTTTTGGTTCAAATCACAACCGTGTAGATTACTCCCCACTACTATTTTGCATAGAAATTATTGACTAAATTCAAGTGTTCTGTGAGAAATAAATGATGAAATAGGTTAGAATGACCGATTTTACATTGATTTATTGATAAACTATTGAGCACAATATGCGTAGTTTGTGTACGTACAGTTTCTCGCACTGTGCCTACCACTTTGCCAGCGCTTGTAAAGTTCCCGGATGGTAAACAACTTTTGGATTAGGTCTATACTCCACGCTGAAGATCTTCGGCGAAACCTACATGTTTTGCAGACTGGAAGTGGTACCGTATCTACCAAATTTTCGTGGAAAAGATACACCTGCTTTGCTTTTTTGATTAACTATAAATGATAATAATAATAAATGTTATTTAAATACGCCATTCACCAAAGTACCATGGCGCTTACAAAATAAAATAAAAACAAATTGAAAAATATCAAAATAAGTGGGTCTTTAAGAGTTTTTTTAATACTGTGGTGGATGGAGAAGTTCTCATGTGGGTGGGTAAAGTGTTCCAGGATCTGGATGCAAGTATTTCAAATCTTTTGTCACCTATGGCAGAATTGGATATGGGTATGTGAAGTCGGGTGGAGTCATTACTTGATCTGAGTTCACGACACGTGCGGGTTTTCTTATCTTGATTATATCCTTTAAATACCAAGGCGCCTCACCATTCAGGATTTTGTAGATGAAGAGAAGTGTTTTGTAGGTGACCCGTTTTGATATTGGTAGCCAGTGTAGCTTGCTGATTAATGGACCTGGATCAGTTTGTCTACCAGCACCGAATATCAGACGCGCTGCTCTATTCTGGAGACGCTGCAATCTTGTCAAGTCTCTACGAGACATAACAGTAAAGAGTGAGTTGCAGTAGTCCAGCCTGGATGTAATTAAAGCACGAACTAGGTGGTGACATGTGTTTGTGTCGATAAATCTTCGAATATTTAGGCCTAATCAATTTAAACAAATAGCCTATACCTTTTCAAAAGTTATGGTTCATCTCAAAAGATTATCGACCCAATACACTCTAAAATCAAGTAGAAAGTAAGGTGATAGGCGAATAGAAACAAAAACCCGAAATAACCATTTGTATACGCTCATTTTTTACACCAACTGTAGTAGGCGTAAAGTCAAGGCTAAAAAAAAAATCTTTGGTAGGGCCTAGCCTACACCTATCTGGTAATTTCATACAAAAAATTCTGGCATAGATTTACTTACTTGTTGAACTGCCATTCTCCTTTTACCGCTAAAATATGCCCTTTCCTCCATAATTCCCATTATCTTTTATGATTTATGTAATTTAATTTATTAAGTTCAAAACCGGCCAAGAAATCTCCGGCTGCAGTGCGCAATCGACATAATTCAACCGGGTGTCTTTTTATGACGTCATTTTGACGTCATTTTTACTCATGGCTTTTTGACGTCATTTCTTGTTACGGCAGCTTACACAGAGTGGATGTCGTACTAAAGTCGCAAATTATGATGCAAACGCCACTATAATTCTGCGCACACTGTTATGTGATACATCATCTGATTAAAGTTTTTGTGAATTTCCCGCGGGATATATGTTTCCCGCGTCCCACGCACGTTAACAGCAGTAACACTAGCGTTGGCCACAACTCCCTGGTTAGTTGTATCCATAGGCAGCAAGCTTACTATACAACTATGACTGATAGCTAATTCTAAATAGCGTTTGTTATGGAGTCTGAGGTACTATTAAATGGATAGTGTGTCATTTATTTTGCATGACAGCACTGAATAGGTGGAGTGATTTCATCAGGTGTCATACAAGTGCTTGGAACTTCCAACTTGTTGAATGGAAGTAGAATGGCCTAGACTATCTGGGGTCTAAGATTAGGCTATACCTAATAATTAGTCCCTATACTTAATAATTAGTCCCCACCCCACGGGGTGGGGGTGAATGGCGGTGAATGGGGATCAGTGACATATGTTTTGGTATTCAGGGTAGTTCGAGATTTGGGTGAGGGGGCTGATTTGGGGTTGGGGGGTGATAGAATTTGGGATTCAGACGGGTGGGTCCGTGATAGGATTTGGGTGGGGGGTTCCGTATAATGCCAAAACTTCCTTACCTACCGTTGACAGGGTTAATTTAGCATTTGTGACTGCAGTTTAAATTCATGCAGATCATCATAAGTTGAAGGAAATATTATGGGATATATTTTTTATTGGGAGTAGGCCTAGGCCTACAATTTTGGACAAAACGGCTGGAACACTTCAGCTTTTTGAGATCTTCATATGTTATAGTGCCATGTTTCTTTAATATTTTGCCGAGAATTGTAACCCCCTATCCTCCCTTTCAATGTTAAATGTATTCCTATCTTAACGTAAATTTCCAGGAAAAACAGTAATAATAGCCAATATTGAATGGGAAGGGGGGAGGACAATTATTATAGTGAGTTAGGGGAGGTGAAGGCTGAACTTGGTGAATTAGTGTAAAACGGAACTAATTATTCTCAATATTGAAAGCGATCATGAAAGAGTCAAGTTCGGGACCCTTTTTGTACCAGAATATTATAGATTTGGGATATTTTGTGATGTTTTCCAAAAAGTACCACAAAATATCCCAAATCTATAATATTCTGGTACAAAAAAAGTCCCGAACTTGACTCTTTCATGATCACTTTCAATATTGAGAATAATTAGTTCCGTTTTACACTAATTCACCAAGTTCAGCCTTCACCTCCCGTAGTCGTCTCGCAATTGACCACAGACCCACGTGTGTTTACAAGCCGCGCGAGTGTTCATTCCGTCGTTGTTCGAGTACTTAGGAGAATGTAAATAAATTACGTCATTGCTCTAAAAGCGTCTGCTCTTCTATGACGTCATAAAAAGACACCCGGTTGAAGATTATGTCGATTGCCTACAGTGCAGTGCCTGTTGTATACAAAGGTAGCACACAACTAAGAAATAAAGTACTTTTCAAAATACTAAAATATAAAGTTCAGAAGAGACTCCTTATTTGGAAGAAAAAAAAAATTCTTACATTAAAATGTCATCTAAAAAGAAAATACTCATTTTTAGTTGAAAGTTTTAAGAATAGGTCTATAGGCCATTGCCTTTTTTCCTGCCCATTTTCAGATTGAAGGGTATTAAGCAGTTTTGCGAAAATAATCTGTTTTCTACACGATGCTCTAAGGAAATACGAATATTTATGTATTCAAAATTACAGAGGGCTTATCGTGTACAGAAAACTTTGGAGATTCTGGGGTTTTTCACTAAGTAGTTTCCTCACATTCAAAAAATACAAATAAAACTTGATCCTTTGAAGAAAAAAAAAACCAAGATCACACTGACTGACAGACAACAAAATATTTCTTATTCCAATTCCTCTTGGAGCAATCAGGAAGTTAATAGCAAATTCCTGGAACAATGGAAAAAATCATTTTGAACTACTGAACTAGAAAATGACTTATTTTTGTTGGATTTTGTCTTTGTTTTCATTATTATTTCAAAAATTTGAATCATTTCTTTTGTGTTCCTGCTCTCTAATAGCAACTCCCTGGTTCATGCACTTAACTAACTTGGGTCGTATATAACATGTGCAGTTGTTTGCATGTTGTTAGTTGTTGTTTTTATCATGTTTTATTAGTTTTTATTTTTTTATTTGATCTTGTTTGCATTATGTTTGGTATTATCGATTTATGGTGGGCGCTTTTATGGGGTTGGTACTAACCCTTCTTGCCCTTGAACATTTATGTATATATTATGTTTTTGCTTTAAACTTTACTCCAAATTTTGTATCCTCACATAGTCTTGGACGATGCCGCCATCTGGCCTCCAGTCCTAGCCTATATAGGCCTAGGGCGTTAGATAAGATAAATTATCTAGATCTCGATCAGTACAGTACAACATTCATTACTTCTTCATGAAATTATTTTGGGAAACCTTAAGTTACTTCTGAGACGCTTTAGGCCTACCTCAGAAGGCTCTCACAAACGAATAACATTTCACTCCCTTCACCTGTTTGTGCTTAGTTAATCAAATTGCTCTCTGAATTTTCGTTTATACTATTTTTAATATACTGGTGTAGGAAATGATCCCAACTGAGGACGTTCATAATCATATTATATAATCTTTGATAAGTTCTTTACTAATTCTGGGCGTCTTTGATTTGTTTGTTTTTGTGGTGGTGTTAGTTTGGGCTTTTTATTGGGTGACTAACCCTTCTTAGCCTGTAATCTTGTTATGTTTGTTATGTTATGTTATAGGAATACAGACCCAACAACCGTGAACACACATGCAAACGAGGACCGTCCTCGGTTCTGAAGCCTACACCAAGAGAAAGTGTATTCTTTTGTCTTTTGCGAAACGCGACTGTTAGGCCCTTACGCTATATAGGCCTAGGTTTATTTTTTCACCCCCTCTCATCCCGTTGCAAGTCGCTTGGCGTTTCCCACTCATATCAACTCCCCATTCCGCGCCGCCTTTAAAAAAGAGAATAAGGAAGAAAGTTACAGTATGTTTCATGTATTTATATAAACTGTTTGATTTTCAAAAGCAGTAACACTGTGTGCATTATAGCTATATCCATATATCAATATACAGGGGCGTAAATACCGGTACGGGGGGCGTGAGGGGTGTCTTTATAATCTAGGGTCATGGACATTTTTGTGTAGACGTGAAATTATCAAAACATGCTGTTATAACTTTGTTTCACATCATTCAGTCATTTTGGAATAAAAACTTTAATCACATTTATAGAGAAATACGTTATAATTCTTATATTCCTGTTGGGAAAATTATGTCAAAATGAAGTGACATATGTGCAAAAAAAGACCTATAACTGGGTCGATAATTGTGCAACTGTTTAAACCAATCAGAAACGTTGGATTGTATTGTATTTTCATCTCCACGTTAGACACGTTGATAGGTCATTCGATCGATCCTGCAGCAAAATTGCTCTTGATATTGAATCTCGATGCTTGATCGCGCATGCTGCCTCCACCCCGCCAGGTGATTGGATAATGTATAGATTGGATTTCTGGCAAAGTGGCAATTCATAGATGATTGCTTTGTTCGTTCATGCTTCACCATCCAACACTCAGTCATTCCACAGGGATCAACTGCACTTCCCTGCTCGCTCAAGGTCACGAATAGGAACCGGTACTTCTTCCTGTGTTCACTAACACTGCATTCAGCTGCTCGCCCGTAACCTAGCTGGTATGAATGGCACATCCCTGGTTAGGGGCACCACTGATGACTTCCTGAAATGCTCTCGCCACTTTACTCAGCTCTCTGATGTTTTCTGTGAGGTCCCGAAGCTCCTTAATGTAATCTTCCCATTTCCCCTTCGTCTGCCTCTCTTTCTACTTCCTTCTAAAAACTCAGAGCAGGGACCTGTGTTAACAGCTCATCAAAATTAAACCAGTCAACAAAAACAGTAAAATGGTAATGTAATAAGATTGAACAAGATTGGAAGAATCTGAAAGGTATAAGGATGTTTCAGCTGATGTTATGAGGTCACGTGACTTTGTTTACATCGCCATTTTGTAGGACAGACTACAGTCTGCTGTACACTTACATACGTTTGCATGTTGTTATATAAGATTACTTTTGTAATATGCCGGAATCTTGCTGTGCTGTTGCTTGCACTAACTAATAAACGTGTTTAGAATCCACTGATTAAGATTACTTGAAGTACTTTGAGGGTAATATTTTCTTTAAAATAACATTTTATAATCAAGATCCGGCCAGTTCATTTTTTAACCTGCGCGTGTTTATATGCCCAGCACGTGTTTTACATGCCCATCGCGTGTTTTAGGCCGAGTCTGTTTGTTTTACGTGTTATGTGATTGAGCTGTGTGAAGATCAGACGCGTAAAATACTCAACGCGCAAAGCTCTACCCAGCAAAATGGTTCCAGTTGAGTTAAGAGTCACGTGGTGAAATCTCTCTATACGCACGTGCGGAGGTAACATCAGCTAAATTGCTTTGAAATCTATTGAAAGCCATTAATATAGTTAGAAATTGACCACTTTATACTATTTCTTATATCTTTTAGTACAACTTCTTCTAAATTTAGCTGCAAAATGTATGTACATCCTTTCCATTTCTGTTGTTATTTTTTGAAGAGAATTTTATAGCGAAAAGTTTTTGTTTTAGTCTCTACCATACCCCAAAGTTGTTCTAACAGGAAGCTTTTAATTATTTTCAGTAACTGAGATTTAGCAAAAAAAACATAAGATAATTTTATGAATATTTTAAGGTGCCTACCCTACATGTCCGATTTTTTTCAAAATATATTTTATAACTTACACAAACTGTGATCACCCATAACGTTATAACTAAAAGAGGTAAAATTCCAAAATCCAATGACTGTTTTACCGAAAAAGACTATTCAACTCCAGACGCCCTACTGCCCTGGGACCTTTAAACGCATGGTTTAAATTTCTAAATGATAAGAGTAAATATTGACCTTTTATGTTTAAAAGTAGTAGAATTAATATTATTTTTTGAATTAACTTTATAAACCAAATGGTAACTTAATTAACTTTATAAAACACACTTTTTAACTTTCAAAATAATAGAGTTAATCTTATATTTGGAAATCAACTTTAAAAACTAAATGGTATCTTCTTTTAAACTTGATTAAAACGATCATGATTGAATTGAATTTTATTTTGTCTATTTCTAGAAAAGGGGCAAGAAGGAATACCTTTGCCTAATATGGAAGGATACATATTCAGTAAACCCAGCATCAAACAGAAACAGGTACGTCTGTTGTAGTAAAGTTTGTTTAATCTTTCCTATCATTCACAACAGTTGATAACACTCAGGCATTTGTGAGAGTCGGCACTACTAATACATTTATGATTCAATAAATTCAACTCAACATTGGCATTGCAATTCAACAATGCGTACTCTTTTCAGCAGGCGCTGCGCTATAGGGGCAAGGGACACCCCACGAGATTGTCCCCTTTACTTTCCGCATAATTTTGTTTGTACGGCGGCACATTTTGATTATCATCTAAAGGCCTACTCTCGTTTTCTCTCTGTGAGTGCTGAGTCTGGAACAGAGATTGGCAATAATGACTCTCCAGTCACTTATGTTTAAAGCTAAGCGCATAAACTTCTTGTTACTTAGGCTGTTGGTTGCCCAGTTGTTTAAGCTTTGGACATATTTGACTCGCTGCCTTCCTCTGCTTCTTTTGCCTTCAATTTTTCCACATACTGCAAGCTGTTCCAACCTACCCTCCCAATAAACATGCCCCAAAACAATCCATCTGTCTCCTTCCAATGGCACTGAGTTGGGACCTGTCCATGCCTGAAGCTATCAGGACATCATCATTTGTTTTCCTTTCTGTGCAAGATATTTTCAACTTCCTTCTAATAAACCACATTTCTGTTGCTTCTAATTTTTTCTTTATGTCACTGTAATTGTCCAGCATTCACAGCCATAGAGAAGAGTAGACCATACATATGTCTTCAAGACACGGACTTCCGTATCCATTCCAGTATATATTTCGCAATTGGATTCATTTTTGAAAACATGTCTTTGGGAATTGCAATGTGTTTTCTAACTTCGTTTATGCCCCAACTATCTTATGTTAATGTGTAGACCAAGTACTTAAACTGATTTGAGTTTTTATTTTTATTGTGTATATTCACTGTGTACAGGTGTATATTGTCCTTGGTTTATTTTGATATACAACAATGTCAACAACACACAATATAAAGGCAATAATATTTTTCGACGAATTAGGCTTTTAGAAAATATGTGAAAATCTCAATTTTATTTAAACTTCAAAAACTTTAAAAACTTTAGTCGAGTGATTTTGTTAATGATTATTTATATTCCTTTTTTGTAACAGGGATACCTAAAGATTGGAACTGACCTCGTCTACCAACCGACTTATAGAATGAAAAACAACATGAATTCCAAAATCTTGAACACTATCAACAAGTATCGTAAATTTGTATAAGATTACCGAGGCTGTCTGACTCTGAAAATCGTCCAAGGCGCTGGTTAAGAAGTCTTCCGCATAAAACAGTCAAATGGCTTGTCCTCATTCAGTTTACACACTAAGATACTAACAGCATACAATAGATATTTTATCGGATAATATTACATTATGAACATTACATTTTTCGATTTTTTTCATTGAATTTATACCTTTAATAAAATGTATGACTTCAATATATATATATATATATATATATATATATATATATATATATATATATATATATATATATATATATGTATAGATGTATATATATATATATATATATATATATATATATATATATATATATATATATATATATATATATATATATATATATATATATATATATATATATATATATATATATATATATATATATATATATATATATATATATATATATATATATATATATATATATATATATATATATATATATATATATATATATATATATATATATATATATATATATATATATATATATAAAGAGGGTATCCTCCTCCCCCACCCAAAATTTAGTTCACGCTACACAACTAATCATGATTTTCTTTTTTACGACCAATAAGTGTTGGTCGGTCTCCGTCTAACAGTCTGATGTCTACCACGTGGGGTGGTTAACTCACCATTCAAATTCATATATGAGCTTACACACATTACACAAAATTGTGGGTAATCCCATATACCCTCAGAGTGAATACCTGGGGATCGAGGGATGGATCTCAGTTTTGAAAAATCTTTAATTGGACGAAGGATCAATGTCTTTCTGAAAATGAATTGTGCCCTCCTTCGGTAGTATAGCACAATTTTGTCTGTTGACACTTTAAAAGCAAAAACAAATTTCCACTTTTATTCCTTCCTGTTCTGCAAATTTATATTTTCATTATATTTTGCTTTAAATTTGAAAACTTGAAATAAAGAAAACATATTTATCTACTTTGCTTGGATAAAATGGTGACTCTCTTTAACAGATTAGATTTCCCGCGAAACATTTATATAAATTCCACTGACTTTCAGATGGGAATTCAAACATAAAGTACATACAGTTGGGAACATGACCTTGCTATATGACCGTTACTGCGATATTATTAATTTCTGAGGCCTTGACCTGGAAGTTCGAATTGAGCATTTCGTGCTTATAACCAAGGAGCTTCTACACAAGCTCCTTGTTATAACGATCACTCCCGAATGAATCCGGATAATTTAAATTGCTCTAACTTATGCAGTTTAAATGTTCGTCACTACAGGAGAAGATCAAATGACGTACAAAACATCATATTTCGGGTTAAATCGGGATCCGAGCATTTTCAGTCGCGGTAAAGTTTTCAAAATAAAGATTTTTCGTTGCCCATTTTGTAATGATCTTTGAAAAGGTAAGATTCGTCAATCGTTTTTTTTTTTGATATGTGAAAGTCACTTTTCTTCATAGCGCATACAACTATTTATTAGGCTTTTATTTGCTGGTACTAGGTTTAGGCCTACCAAAGAATGATCTGTTTATTAGGCCCTAGGCCTAAACCTAGTGGCACTGTCAGTTGGCATACTAGGTCTAGTCCTAGGGCCTACTAGGGCCCATTACTGCAATATGACCCGAATTTGTTACCCACCTTAGTGAAGTCGGACAAAATTGTTATGTAAAAAAGCCCATTTTCATGATTGATAAGTACAGATTAGGCATATGAAGGTGCATGAGAGACATATAGGACCTAGATCATGGCCATGCCTCAAATACCATGTAGGCTAGGCCTATAAGCCTATTCCATTCATTGCCTTACTCAGTCAGACCATTAACTGAATAGTCCCTGCTTACATGGCTTAGAAGTTAGACTAGTCCAGTACTGTTATGAGTCACCCCATAAAATAATTTGCGACATAGGGCCTACTGGCAGTTGACCACATTAATTATTACATAACAGAACTTCAGCAGACAAAAGCTGATCCAAGTGAATGCTGGAAATGGCAGTTCTATAAATATAATATTAAAGCATACATTCACAGCCCGCATCATCCCCGTCTTAGATTGCCCTTAGTATTGATATTCTTACTAAAATCTTACCTTATGATTGATATTATTGGTGGTAAAATGTAAGCATGCAACATTGATAATTATTTGCTAAGTTCTAATATTACTCATTCTTTTTGTGTAACATTCTTAAGAGCAACAGCAGATTCTAACACAATTTAGGAATTATTGTAGTATCCCCCTTTAGTTTGCGTGTCCCGAAGTGTTGGAAATTTGTTAATATTCACCGTGACGGTCTTCTCTGGTATGTCCTAACTAAAGTAACAGTTTAATATACTGTAGTCCTACTAAGTTTGTTTGAGTAGTCATGGTCATACTCAGATAATCTCAGACTACTATAGTATTTGAAAATTATTATGTCATCTTTGACATCAAAAACAAAACTTATGTATCAACTTTTGAAACTGTCATGCAGACGTAATGCATGCTGCACAGTTACAAAATAGTATGACCCTTAACATTGCATCGTGGTACTGTTAATGAATGTTGATTATTTGCTACTTTTTCGCAACTTATTTTTTTGTCAAAAATGTGCCAAATTACTTTTGGATTACAGATATAACACACAAAAAATAACATAAAACTGATATTGGTTTTGAACATAAGTTTGCAGTGCCCGATCATACATTGTATATTTACCTTACAGAATGCCATGATATAGAAAGTTCATGAAATGTTAACTACTTTTAATTACAACAAAATGTTGTTGTTTTTTGCTTTTTGTTTGTTCTTAACACAATTTTATCAAATTTCTGGCATGTTGAACATAGGTCTGTAGATAGAGCTGTTTTCCTGAGTTAATTTAAAGCATACTCTTCATAATTATCTGGCTCACACCCCTAGCTTTGCTGTTTCACAGGGGCGGCCCGCCCTGCCCCTCTGATGACCTACCCGACCCCTGGGGTCCGCCTAGAAGAAGATGTAACAATTTGCATTTTTATTTTCTAGATTTAATTTTGTTTTACTTAATAATTTTATTGAACCTCATAAATGAATACCTTACATGGATACAGAACACAGAATGATAGCATAGTAAGCAATTGTCATGTTTGGCTAATGACTGGTCCTTATCAATCAGAATAGTCTCATTCAGAGGTATGATTATGGCTAAAATCCCAGAGCTTCTTCACCATGGGCTTGAACCTTAAGAGCGGGCCCTGGAAATGCTTATTCTTGAAATGATTTAATAGATAATGGGAAAAGAGTAATGCACCATCAGTTGTAAAATTTAATTTGATTTGAACAAACACAACGTGCTACAATGATTGCATTGAACAGTGTGAGGCAGATTTTCCAGGGGGAAGGAAAACCACATTGTGTTGAAAGCTTTCATTTTAATATTGATGAATGTCTGTTACAGAGGTACATTTTCCCTTAAAAATGAAAAATTGCTATCATGATCTTACTCAAGATATGCTCATTGGGTTGGGGACTTTCTAGTACTGTGGTGGTGCCACATTTGGTTGTTTATTGGGTTATACCACTAATGTGAAGCCTTAAATAAGACCCTGTATTAAACATTCAGCCTTTCCTAAAAACGCTTCATTCACACAGAAGAGGTGATGGAATTCGGTGAATGAAAAAATTGCAGTGACTTAAAATAAGTCGATTTCGGTTTAAAACTTGGAAGCACCTTGGATCATTCAGATTATTTCCAAGCACAGTTGAAAACAGTATCACAACATTGACAGACTGACAGCGACAAGGATTCGCGGCACAACCCTCTGACTACATCACTTGTACGCTTTATAGTCATCGATTTCCCTACCATTTTACTTCTCTCGGCCCTTCCCATGATTGTTTGCGATAGGCTGCCCCAGCCCTCATATAGTGTTTTAACATTATAGGTTATCCAAGCTCCCGTGGTGGATACTGCTCCTCAGCGGTGTTATGTATACCCCTTACGTGCAACTATTCATGATCTTCTGTTGGTCAAGATTTTTATTCTCCAATGGATTGCTTAGTAAAAGTGCCCTTTCATATCCCACCCTATTCACTCCCAACTGACAGTTTGCCCCACATTGCACAGAAGAAGAACCACTTGAATTCATGACAGACGGACAGACTTATTTAAAGCAAGAATGTTAATTCAACAAGTTACACAGGTGAGTTACAAATGATTCAGAGGTAAATATTCCTACCAGGGGTGTAACAAAATAGATGGTAAGAGCAGAGACGTCACTATAAGGGGGTGGGGTTAGGTGCCTCCCCCAAAATGGGACGCCAGTTGGAAAATGAATATGGCAGTTGGAAATCAATCGTTCCTCTTCGGGGAACCTGAATAAATTCACCCAGTTGGGAAAATGATGTCTTTACCCCCTCCTTCCTCCCCCCCCCCCTCCACCATTACCACCACCATTCAGACACCCTGAGTCCAATCAGAATACCCCAGCGACGTTCTTGGTAAGGAGACACAAGTGACTTAGAGGTAAAAGTGCCAGCATATCAGTTTTGTGCTTCTACCCCCAGGATCTTTAATCAATGAGGTACAAGATGGGGAAACTGGCATCTTGGGGTAACATTGGCACATTCGGGATATCTAAAAAACACAGGCCTGAATTGATGGCGCTAAACCACAACTCAGTAAACCTTCATTCATAATGTAGAAATGGTGCAAAAAATTTGAAAATTGTGATTTTTTAAATGAAATTTAATTAGCATTCGGTGTAATTAATTAGTCTATACTGAGGGCGCTTTCTAATTTGCACACTAAAAGATGTAATTAATGTTTTTAATATTTTAATCTTTCCGTATCTTGAAGAAGCCTGTCATGGCGGCTTACTGGTTTTATAATATGTCCCATGATTTCTGTGCAAGATGTATCGAGAAAGTGTTGAATATCAGCCAAAAATCGAGAATTTTGTGAAGATCGGTTAAGTCAGCGTTACATATAATGAGTTTCTCTACCCCAAAATTTGGGGTCAATTCTATATATTGATTTTTAAAAGAAAAATTTGAAGAGAGACTGGTATCTTAGTTTACTTGTTTTGTAGACATTTGTAAAATTCCAATTGACAAGATGAACTCTGAGGTGGCATTAACGAAGAAAAAGGGAAGCTATTTTCTAATATTTCAGCAGTTTAAAGGGCAAAGAAGATTGCGCAATACATTGCTTGATGATTTATAGCTACCATTAATGGTTGTTGTTAGTTCTATGTAAAAACTGGCTATTTAAAGTGATATTTATTGAAAACCTTACATGAATATCAGTAGTCATGTATCTTTTTTTAAACATTGAAAATGTTTGAGTTGATTTATCATTAAGAAAAAATTGATGCACTATTTTTCGCGGAATACATTTATGCTTACAATACACTTGTGCAAATGTAAACAAAAAGGGGAGGTGTAGAATATAGCCTAGGCCTACTGAATATTACTTAATGCATTGAGGCAGGGTTGTCTCAGATTTAATTTAATGTTACAAAGTTTGCATGAATAAGCTGTATTTGCAATTTAAAAAAAATATGAGCATGAAACACAGCTTGACAATCAAGTTGTTATGTGTAGCCAAAGAGCTTTGGTGTAGCCTAAATGAACATGGTAAATACCAAAGGAATTTATAATTATTAATTTTGATATACTTTTCAGGGTGTTAATTTCATCCCTGAATTAAGACTTTGTTAAGCCTAAAAGCAAGAATCTACATGAATAACATGAATATTTCTGTGTTTGTAAGTTGGTTTGAGAAGGTGCCAAAGTTACCCCAAATTTCTTACATACGATTAGCAATTTTTTGTTTGACCTCCTGTTGACCTTGATCATGGTATGACTTTATGAAATATTGGAATATACCAAGGATGGATTGAACATGATATTGGGCTCAAAAAAGTGTGCAAAAACGATTTTCTCAACTGAGTTTTTGAAAATTTGATGTATAAAAGGTGCCAAAGTTTCCCCATCTTACGGTATCACTTTTAATGGGTAAACCTCCATTCTATGCCAGTGTGATTAAAGAATTTGCGTACGTAAATTAAGCGGCTCAAGCAATGTCATATGCAAATACTTGGACAAGGGGCCCGAACAATATTCCCCATGGACGATAGCTGCACCACTGATTGTGGCGTAGCCAGCATTCAAAATTGAGGGGTCCATTAAGACCCCCTCCAAAGACAAAGTGTTCAAATTTATCCCAATTTTGAAGGCATTTTTAAAAAGCGAAATATATATAAACAACAAAGATTATCCCAATTTTTGAAAAATCCTATAAAATGGGTCCCCTCCCCAATTCACCTCGTGACTACACCATTGACTACAGAGCATGTTGAATTCCCATGCTATTGGAAATGTATATAATAAAACTGCAAATTAACTTTTTTTTTCTCAACGTATTTTGGAGCTTGCCCCTTCACAGTGATGTGTTCTAAATAATTTAATAAGGTGATTCCCATTAAACAGTGCTGGAACTATGGGGGTGGAGAGGGGGTGGTTTATGGTAAAAAAGTCCAACGTTTGCCACAAAATACCAAAAAGTAATACATATATAAAGTTATAAACAACTCATTTTCGAGGTGAACTATGAAAGCTGTCACGGTGTGGGGGCCCCAGAGCCCCTTTCACTAAATTTCAGAAAATTGTGTTCGATTGTTGGCTGATAGGAATATAAAAAGACAAAATTTATAATAAATGTTACCTTACATTATTAAATGAGGTAATTGCATCAGTAAAATACTTTTGGGGCCTACTTATCTATCTAGCAGTCTAGACATGACAGTTATAACAATTGGGAGTTATCTAGCTTTTCAAACGCTTAAAGCTGATATGACGGGTACACATCTCAAAATTAGGTATAAAATTACTCTTATAAACCACAAAATAACCTTTTTCTCTTAATATACAATCAAACCTGAGAGTTTTTTAAACCTCGTGCGTTTATTTGCTCTCCAATAGCACCACTTGTTCTTAAAAGACAGGAGCGCTGTAGATCGTCTATTGGTGTCGTACATCCGTTTTACGGACATAAACTCAATGCGCATGCGTTGTAATCATGGTGTCCAATTCAAGCCGACAGCGGGTCTTATCGATTTGGAATATAACTTTTCTTAGGCTCTTGGTTTGTGATTTGTCTTAAGATCTATTTAAAATTCTGTTTTTTTTTTTTTATAGTTTAAACAACATTTGCTTTTACTTCACGAATTGGTAAATTGTTTTTTTCTCGTGATTTTCCTTTTTTTTTTCTGTATCGGTTGTCAATTTTTTCACAGTTTTTTATCTTTCATAGGCTGTTGTGCGAGAAGTAGTGCTCACATTGTGACATAAAACAATGTCGTTAATTCTTAAAAGTCCTATCTTTTATCATGTATCCATACGATAAATATGTGTTCTTCGGTTTTAAAACAAATTGCCCTGATCTAGAACAGAGATTAAATGGAAATTTATCACTCAAATTCAAATTGATTGTCAGGTGATTTTGAATAAAGTTTTCGGGTCAATCGAGCTAGGTCATGTTTTCGACTGCATAATTCTTGAAAAGTTTTGTGTAACTTTCTTTTTTTAACATGTTCCTTGAAATACTTGAATTGAGGATATCCGTTTAAAACGTAGGCCCATGGGAAATCCCCCCACCGTTTGCTTTCTTTCGCCCCACTTCCTTTGAGGTTGGTTCCTGTATAGTAACCACATGAATAATATTTATATTCATATGTAATTGAACTGGCTAGATACGAATGTAATGATATGAATGGAACATGTATATGTGAATGAACTTATTTTACCCCTCAATTACATTTCCCAGTCAGCCACCCACCCCCAAAACGTATTGACTCCATAAGCCACATGTTCACGGAGCTATTATACGTTTCCGAACACGGGCGACATGGTCTTTCACTATACTGAAGATAAACTTTACGCTTTTTTTTTTTGCATCTACTTCTGTTCCTTAGATTTGATAAGTTGTTGGTTTCAGTTTGGAAATGTGCGTAAACAACTTTTCTTGGAAAAAAAAAATGTCCAAACTGGTGACGCTCTATAAGAGCTCAAATCTGGGCTCTTGAAAGATTAAAGTGATATAAATATACGTTTGAAGTCTGGAGGGAATTAAAAAATCCTTTTTGGTTTGGTGAAATATTTTATTTTAGCATTTTGTGGTTCCCCTCCCCCACTTTTGTCTTTACCCCCTCTCCCCTTCCCCTCCCCACACACACACTTTCGTTATGCAAAGCCTCAAAACAAAAATTGGGCACCCAAGAATTCGGGGGAAATGGATATCAAAATTCGGGCAAAACTGTGTTAAAAAAAGTGACTTAAATATTTTCTAAATAAAAGAACAAAATTTAAGAAATAAGTAAGCCTAACCAAATTCTTAACTGAATATTTTTAAGCAAAAAATCAGAAAGTTAAAAGATGGAATCCGGGGAATTAATCATGTGCCACACATTTATGTGTCAAATTATGTGACAGTGTGAACATATTTTGGTCATAAACTCGAATATTTTCTGATTTTAAGTAGTTAATTAGTTCAATTCGGGCAAAACTGATTTACCACTTTGGTTTACCAATTTGTTTAGATATAAATAGGATCTTTAAAAGCTTTGTTCAGTTGTTTGTTATCTAAAAGCAGATGATTTGGCATTGTGGCAACATGAAATGTGGATTTTATGAGCATATTCATGAATTGTGTTAAATTAGGGCAAGGTTGAAGGATTCGGGCAAAAATTGTTTAAAAAAAAAAAAAAAAAAAAAAAAAAACCTGTCCCGTATGCCTATGTGCCTCACTACGAAATGTCATTCCTCTCCCAACTACCAGAAACTTGTCAAAAAATGTGATAAAAATTGAAAAAAAAAGCAATATGAAAAACCATCTTATATTGGAAAACCCTTTCATTAGGCAGGAAAGGGGTATTTTCCCACTGAATAAGCTTATTAACCTTTTAACGTATAACCGTTGGGACAAACAACAGAAGTACCGGATTCCCATGATTCTTTTTAAGTTAGGCTTATATGGCTGCGCCATGAGTCAAGCACATAAGTAATGTAAACATGAATAGGGAATTTCCATTCAAAAACTGCCTATTAGGGTTGCAATGCACCGAAACTTGGGTTGCAACGCACCGAAACTTCAACGAGCTCCAGCAAAGCGCAAAGTACTGACATACACACTTTGTTCTTCTGTCTGCATTCTTTACAGCTTTATTACACTGTAAACGGGAATGTTGCTAACTTCCTTCTATAATACAAAGACTTAATGCTCGCTTTACTAGTGTCATTGTGGTAAGGCACTTGAACACGACAACAGTGATTAAAGCTTCCGATAATTGTTTTTTTCTTCATATAGAACCAATATGATTTCGCATAGATCAAGCTGGATTTGTACCTTGTTGTTATTGGTATCTTTGAATTATGGAGTAAACGCTGTAAAACCAGGCTTTGCTGCGAAAATTACCCCTGCTGGACTCAATTTCCGTAAGTACTTATGTATAGGCCTATGTGAAGAAAAAAAATCAATTTTGCTAACAAGAAAATCAAAAAGATTCATGCTTGAAGATTTGTAAATTTGCTCATAAATAAATATTAGTCGCAGGCGGGATTACTGGAGGTAATGGGTAATTTGCTCTACACTTTTTTTCATATCGTGACTTTTGTATCTTGGTGTGCTTTTGTAACCTTCTCACTTTTGGTACTAGGCAAATTTGAATTAGAGATCCCCCACACGCCCCCATCCCAACCACCACCGCCACCGCCACTTTCGGTACCACTTATATCCACGATATTTAACCTTTTCTTTCATTTTTGACAACAATAGACTAAAAGAGATGCAAATGTGACACTAAGAATAACTTAAAACATCCAATATGATCGTCCATTTGTTATCAAATATGAGTAGGCCTAAACTTATTTTTCCATGTGCTGTGTAATTTTCGAATTTTACCTCAGCCATTGAGCAGTTAAGGACGGAAACCATAGAGGATTCACTAACTTCACCTTGATAACCTTGATATAGCTCTATGAAGCGTAAATTCAAGCATTGGCGAGATTTGCTAACCGAAAGTGGGGGTGAGGAATCCAAAGTGTGGAGAGGGGGCAAAATCAAACTATGATACAAAACTAGACATCAATGATGTTATAGTTTACCCCATGGCAGTGCAAAAACCAACTGACTGGTTTTATTTTAAAAGCATTTTTATTTTTGTCATAATTGATCTTTTCAAATGTAATTTAAAGATTTTCTTGAAGTCTACTCATTTTTAGCTTAAATCTGTTTACCTCTTAAGTTGTTGATGATCGTTTCCATAACAACCAGATTTGGCCAGATTTTGGTCAATTTTGAAGAATCAAGCATTTTGAAAGCATAATAAATGTTTGGACTTATTACTTCACCACTGCTATCAAGTATTTTCTTGTTTTGTACAATATTCTCTTCCAACTTAAAAAAATAAATGATTGATAATATGACATTGTTAAAGAATTAATTGACATTTTAAAAGTGTAAACAAACTATAACATACAAATGAGACAAATGTAATGTAAAATTTGCTAAATTTGAGTTAAATACAGTTTTGAAACTAAATAAGCTGTGTTTTCAGCAAATGGTTTAGCCATAGAATTAGCATCTAAGGACATAATAAACAGAGGGCAAGTCTAATTGATTACTTAAATAATTAATTAACATTGACAAAAAGTGAGACAATTCACTGATTGGGTCAAAGTGTGCAAATCTGAAATTATTTCAGTGTGCTTCTAATAAATAATTAAGCTGACAGTTGTAAGTTTTCAGCTAAACTGTGTGTCTAATATAAATAACAAGACAAACAAACACGTAATTGATTTTTTTTTTTAAATGATATGAAATTAATTGAAATTCCACACATTTTGGGTTATTTACTTACTATGACATTAATCAAAACTAGATGCGTTTAATTTGATTAAAACCAATTTGAATGAACTTGTAATATTCCATTAAATTGTTGATATAATACAAACATTTAACTACTACATGTAATTAACTGTTAATTGATTAATTTATTATGAATATTAATCAAAATGTTTAAATTATGAGCATAAAATGCATAATTTTCTATGAAAATGAAAAAAAAAATGTGATGAAATAACAAATATTTTAATTTAATCAAAGCTAAGTTTCTCTCAGCAATATCATTACTAAACAAATTATACACATAGATCAAGACAATTCACGATGGTACACACGCACTAGCAGTGTACTTGCAATGTTCGGTAGATCAATAAATAAAAACTCTGGCACTTGCATGAAAACATGAATAAATTACATAGGCCAAGGTGGCTGCAAGTGATTGTGATGGAAGTTTAAAGTTCCAAAAAAAACACAGTAGCAGCGTAGGTCTACCCGCAATAGATTCAGTTCATTAAGAATTGTTCAACTCTCCTAAAAAAGATAGGCCATAAATAGCTGCACAGTGATTGTTGAAAAATAAAGTTTATTTCATCAAAAGTGGTACGTACAGCGTACCCGCCATGCTCAGTTGATCGAGAATTGATAACTCTCCCCCCAACACACACACAACCCCCTCCCTTCACACACACCCCCCACACACACCCCCACATAACCCCTCCACACACAACCCCACACATAACCCCTCCACACACAACCCCCCACATAACCCCACCACACACAACCCCCACACCCCCACACACACAACCCCCCCCCCACACACACAACCCCCCCATACACACACAACCCCCATACACACACACAACCCCCCCCTCCCCTCCTCCTCACACACACACACGCATTGGTGAAGCTTAAAACAGCATCAGAGATTGTTGTTTTTTTCATTACAAAAAAATCTTGTTCTTGTAAAAATAAATTTCCTTACATAACTTAACATAAACAGTTATTCATAGTAGGCCTACACTACAGGTTGCAGCTGAGAATGGCTGCTACAGTACTGCTAGTGCAGTACTACCTGACTACACACAGTGTATTCTTTTGTGTACACTACACTACATAAGTTACGTTACGAAGGTACTGTACAGTACTGCATCATGCATGCTGAAATCCAGGCAGACATCGGCTTAAAATTACTTCTAAAACCAGCTGATAAATCATTTAATTAAGCTTACCTAATATAAGTAAGTTATGCTTAACATTACGTACAATTCAAAAGTGCTTGCAATTTCCTTTCATTTGATATATAAATAATGGTGCAGAGGAAATGTACGCGGCTACTACGCAAGCACTCCAGGTTCAAGTCTCACCGTGAACATTGCGTACTTTGTTTTTTTCTGCTGCAGCTTTCAGGGGTCTTTTGACTATGATTATTTTTGGTGGTTTTTATCTTTCCTTTCTTTCTAAAGATTATAGATTAGCATCATTGGAAAGG
>JAIGNY010001947.1:0-20492 GCA_020152595.1 Chiridota heheva | reverse complement strand
TCAGTGTCTATTTATGATTACATCGCGGTCGACAATTATCGGAAGCCGACAATTATCGGAAAATTCTCCTACAATTCTAGATTTTTCTAACTGCAAAAGCCATCCCCAATTCTTCCAAAATTCCGATAGAGCGATCGTTCGTTCTGCTACGTAATTCACGCTAAAACGAAAACAGAATCGTGCTATTTAGATATCTATGCACACCATAACGATAAAATGAACGCGATGCGACGGCCGATATTACGTTAAGCATTTGCAATAGGTGTAATGGAAACGTTGTTATAGTTGGAACGTGATATTTTATCACGCTTCACGATGCGACGGCCAATTTAATGTGGGCGGTACTGTACAACGCCCCTCTTACCCTCTCTGAATTAAACCTAGCCATCCATGATGCTGGATGTACCTCCAAGGGCCCAGATAACATCCCCTACCAGTTCCTGAAACACCTCCCCATCAAGGCCACCACTACCGTACTCACAGTCTTCAACAACATTTGGACCTCACACTCCTTTCCCCCTATATGGAGGACAGCTATTGTCATCCCCGTCCCCAAACCGGGGAAAGGCGGTACCGACCCCTCCAGCTACCGCCCCATCGCCCTAACTTGCTGTCTCTGTAAAATTATGGAAATGATCATTAATCAGAGACTAAACTGGTTTCTTGAGACCAACAGAATCCTCTCCCCTGACCAAAGCGGCTTCCGAAAACGTCACAATACCCTAGACCAGTTAATTACGCTCGACACCGCTATCCGGGAATCCTTTGCAAAAAAGGAATACCTCATTGCCATATTTTTTGACCTTGAGAAAGCTTTCGACACTACTTGGAAATACGGCATTACCCGCAAACTTTACACCATCGGCCTTAGAGGCCATCTCCCCATCTTTATTCAAAACTTCCTCTCATGCAGGCGGTTCCAAGTTCGTATTGGCCACACCCTCTCCAACCCGTACCCCCAAGAAGAGGGCATCCCCCAAGGCAGCATCCTCTCTCCCACTCTCTTTAACCTGAGCATCAATGACATCGCGGATAACCTTGGCCCCAACATCAAACGTACCTTATATGTGGATGACTTCACCATCTTCTACTCCTCCCCGAGCTTTCCTATTGTTGAAAGTAGGCTCCAAACCAGCCTCGACATGCTGCAAGACTGGAGCAACAATAACGGTTTTAAATTCTCCAAAGACAAGTCTGCATGCACTTTTGTCATTTCAACAACCTCCACCCCAACCCGAACTTTGTGCTCAATGGTAATCGCATCCCAAAAGTTGAACACACAAAGTTTCTGGGTCTAACTCTAGACCCTAAGCTTACCTACAAGCAACACATCACCAACCTTAAACTGAAATGCAACAGCTCCCTCAACATCCTCAGACTCCTCTCCAACACCACTTGGGGTGCGATCCGCTTTGCTCTCCTCAAAATTTTCAGGCTCACCATTCGTGCCAAGCTTGACTACGGCAATATTGTCTACTGTGTCGCTCACAACTCATACCTCAACCACATCAACACCATCCAAAATGAAGCCCTCAGGCTTTGTCTAGGTGCTTACAGGACCTCCCCAATTACCAGCCTTCATGTTGAAGCCAACGAACCCCCCTTTCTACTTAGATGTAGAAAGCTTAGCCTATCCTATGCTTTTAGGGTCCTCACAAACACCCAGAACCCTGTTTACAACCTCATTAGGTACCCCAATTTCTCCACCCTCTTTGATAGGACTAAAACCCTATCCCCTCCCTTCAGCTTACGCATTAAATCAGACCTCTTCCATCTCGGCATGAACCCCACCACTCTCGGCACCTTCTCCTGGCCCACTTTTCCTCCTTGGGCCACCCCCTCCCTTCTGTCCACCTGGGCCTCTCCACTCATCACAAAGCTCAAACCCATCCTAACCTCTTCATCAATCTCCACAACCAAGTCAAAGACCAACTCTCAAATTACACGTCCATCTATACTGATGGGTCCAAGGAGGGCAACAAGACAGCTGCTGCTGCCGTCATCCAAGACATCACCCTCAGTAGCAGACTTCCCGACTACTCATCCATCTTTTCAGCCGAGGCTCAGGCCATTCTCCTTGCCCTCAACTTTATTGAGTACTCCCCGCTCAGCCACTTTGTTATTTTCTTCGACTCAAAGGCTGTTCTTACTTCTTTACTCAACCTTAAATGGGATAACCTCACATGCCACCTCCTCCTCCGCAAACTCCTTTCTCCCACCCTCTGCAGGAAAAGTATTATTTTCTTCTGGATACCCAGCCATGTTGGCATCTCGGGTAATGACAGGGCTGATGCAGCCGCTAAGCTTGCCCTCACCCTCCTCCCTGCCCCTTTTCCCAAAACCCTCTCTGACATCAAACCGCTTATCGCTTCTCTTGTTCGGGACCGCTGGCAAACCTCATGGAAGTCCCAAATTGATAACAAACTCCATGTCATCCAGCCCACAATTCCGATCAAAGCCACCATCAACAACCTCTCTCGAATTGACAACGTTCATATTACCCGTCTTAGAATTGGTCACACTCATCTCACCCACTCCCACCTCCTTATTGGCTCCCCCCAACCCCTCTGCAACAATTGCCATTGCACCCTCACAATCCATCACGTTCTCCTTGCTTGCCCCCTGTACAACCTTCCCAGAGCTTCCCTCGCTCCCTACAACTCAATTGCTGAGTTCTTCCAGAAAAATCCTCCAAATAAAATTATCTCCTTCCTTCATCATGCCTCCCTCTACGACCATATTTAATTCTCCTCTTCCACCCCCTCTCTACTTTGTTTTTGTTTCAACCATGCACCTCCCCTCACGACCACAGCTTTCTGACCTTTTGTCCTTAAATTTCTCTCATTCTCCCCCTGTTTCCTTTACTTCCTACCTCTAGAATGATCTGACCTCTCAGGCACAATTTGACCTTAGTTGTTGTGGTGCCGTTAAGCCATCATCAAACAAACAAACAAACAAACTTCCTACTGCAATCACACTGTGAAGTTAATCCTGAATCATACATTATTAAGGGCTTCATGGTTAAAGTTTTAACACGCAGTTGTTTTTCTCCCAGCCCTTAGGTTTATCACATGTAAATATTTTAAACAATTTTCATTGATTTCACCAATAAAAGTGCCGTATTGAAAAGAATGGTGAAGTTGAATCACTGGCTTAAGGCGCGCTCCTCAAAGTCGGGATGGTATGCCCTTAAATTTGAAATGTAGACCATCCATTATCAAGATGTATTTGGTTAAACTTGGGGAAAAGAAAGTTTGCTTGAATAACCGCTTTTTAAAATTATTAACACTCTTTTTTCTTCGCTAGCAAATCACATAAACCCTTTTGGATGATAAATTCACTAATGATTAGCAACACTAAAGACAGTACAACAAAATTATTAAAACACGAATGAAACAATTAGATCAATAACAAACATCCAGATTTGAAACGGTTATATTTAGACTTTTTAGCAGCTTTTCTTTTTAAAGTTCCCTACTCCACCAACATAATGCAATTCATACCCCGTACCAACATCTAACTGCAAAATAGATTTTAAATTCTAGAAGTTACCAAATTTGAAAGCTTGTAACCTTCCGACCTTCTACATCACAACGCTTATATATATTAAAGAACCATTTGAGAAGCAGCTATTGTAGTGATGCACAGAGGTAGTGGAGATGAGATGCACAGGAAATGTGTCCCCTCCACCTTTTGCAAAAAAAACTTTTTTCCAAAAAAATGAAAACGTGTTTTTTCAGTGAGGAAAAGTAATTTTTTCAGACTACAAAACTGTAAATTTCAAAGAAAATACAGTATTAAATCTAATAAATGCCCACCCAACATTTTTGGACTGCTAACATAATTTATTTGATTATTCACACGTTTTTTGGTGGTTATTGTGGGGCTAGTAGCTAGTATAGAACCAGTTCACACACACACACTCACACATATTATATATGTATATATATACATATACATATACATATACATGTACATGTACATGTACACATATATTTATATATATATATATAAGTAGTAAGGGACCACTATACAGACCAGGACCAATCAGAAGCCAGCATTCCAGTCATGTGACTAATTTCTCATGAATATTCATAGATACCAATGCTGGCTTCTGATTGGTCCGCCGGGTCTGTATAGTGGCCCCTGAGATTTTCCCTCCTGGTCATCGGATTGCGTCACAAGATATTATCGATTGTCCCGCAGAGTCCTTTTAACGAAGTGTATAGTTCATTTGCATATACTTAATGCTAACTTCTGATTGGTCGGGGTCTGTATAGCGGCTTTTGATTGGCCACTACCTGTATAGCGGGCCCTGACAAGGTCACTACCTGTATAACGGCCCCTGAGATTTCCTGCCAATCACTACCTGTATAGCGGCCCCTGAGCTTTTCCCTGTCCGGGCCTGTATAGCGGCCCCTGAGATTTTCCAGCCAATCCCTACCTGTATAGCGGCCCTTGAGATTTTCCAGCCAATCACTACCTGTATAGCGACTCCTGAGATTTTTCCCTCTGGGTCATCGGATTGCGTCACAAGATATTCTCGACGACAGAGCTTCTGATTGGTCGGGGTCTGTATAGTGGCCCTGTGAGTTTCATCTGGGTCATCCGATCGCCATCACAGGATAGTCTCGAGGACGGCTTAGAGTCTTTTTAACGAGGTGTATAGCTTTTCCTGACTGGGTGTGTCAAGTGATTGAAAAGTACCTGCCCCAACCAACGCAGGATACCGTAGGAGGCAAGCCATGGTAGCTCTTTTTCCTCCTTCCGCCCTCATTAGGGTTTCATCGGATCTTGAGTTACAAATGTTGGCATTCAGCAGTGTGGTCTAATTCAATCACCCAATTGTCGTAGACGAACCTGTCCGTTTCATGTAAGGGGACTTGTGGGGATGAACAGTTTAATACCCGTACGGGAGGGTTGTGAGATCGGGCTGAATGACGCGTTTTGTATAGATCAGTCGTTATTCCTTGGATATGCCTCTGGTGAGAACTTTACCGGGACCGTCTCTCTGGATGCGGTGAGAGTAGAGGACGGGAACGATGACTTTTTTGACATAATGACATAATTCTATTACGCATGTAATGGACCAATACCTTGTTCCGCAGAGTCCTTTTAACGAGGTGTATAGTTCATTTGCAATGCTGGCTTCGGATTCGTCACTACCTGTATAGTGGCCCTGAGATTTTCCAGGTCATCGGATTGCGTCACAAGATAGTCTGAATTGTTCTATAAAGTCCTTCTAACGAAGTGTATAGCTTTCCCGGATTGGGTGTGTCAGGTGGGGTTATCATGGTACTCATTGTCGCCCATTTCACAACAATACACCCTGATAATCTGTTGATTAGATTTGTCAAAGAGTTTAAACTGTACAAATAATATAGATAAATCACATTTATCGATAATATTGGGATGATATCGTCACAATTTACCAAATCACCTCATTCGAGAAACTGGAAACTTGTCATGTTTGAGACCATGTCTTTGAAAATAGGTATTTGAGCGGCGATATTTTTTAAACTGTGATTCGAGCGGCGATATTTTTTAAACGGTGTGATTTGAAAACGAAATTTTATTTTCACAACCCATTGACTTTGCACAGGGAGCAAAATTTGAGCTACAATATTTTGAAAACGTGATTGATTTCAGAAGACATTTTTTTCTGACACTCCTCATTTGAGAAACAATTTTTCTGAAACACTCATTTGAGAAACAATTTTTCTGAAACACTGTCATTTGAGGCAGTTTTTTGCTCTACTGTTTTTCATTTGAGAGGACAAAGCTGGCGTCTAACGGGGAATGACAGGACAGAACTGCACTTTAATGCGAAATACGGGGGTCTACGGGGCTTCATCGCGGGACTTCGGACAGAACTTCGCTTTAAAAAAGGGGTAATTCCAAAGCACGCCCCCTAAACTGTTTTCCTCAAACATTACATTTGAGCATGCACTTTTTGAAAACTATTTTTGAAATTCCAATTAGGGCGTCAAATTTGAGAAGGCATTTTGATGTGTATTTTAGTTTTTGAAATTCCTTGAGCGCTCTTTTTTCTCAACCATTCACTTTTGAGAGGATAATTTGAAGAAAGAAAACAAAAACGAGGGAAATGGGCTAAAAAGCGAGGGACTTTATTGCGTACACAATGACGTTATTGCCTTGAGAATGGGACAAAAGTATCTATGACGTTATGATGTGTATTATGTTGTATGTGACCATCGACCAGTCTAGGACTGTCCGGAGAGAACCGCCATGACGACGGAACGTCGATGAACCTTGCGCCGTGCCAAAGCACTACTTAAACCCGATTTCGCCCGAGTTATATTGCCCTATGCGAGGTTGACGAAAATACAGTCGCTACCCCCCGCCTAACATCAGGCAACTCTAGCGTATCAAGGGTAAGCAAGGTGTGTTTTCTTCCTTGTGACTGTTGGTGTGTATCATCCTGGGATAATTTCAAGCAATTCATAAACCAATCTATCAATTCACATGTTATTGCCAGCCATCAACTTAAAAAAAAACAACCTGAAACACACTTACCATATTCAAATCCTAAAGTAATTACAGTGACATATTTATTTGAGCGAGACACTAATGAATGACGCAACCCTGAGGACCAGGCTCATAGCCCATCACCCCTGCTGTTCTCCTAAGCGACGACGATTCGCCTCTCTCTGAGTCATGGTAATCAAACACGCAGTATGCACACAATACACCACAGTAAGTATAACACGCAATGCCAACACATTAGAACTCAATAACACGTTGTAGTCGTTAGTGTAGCGGACGAATGCTATGAATGATAAAACAAAAATCTTCACCCGCTTTTAAATGTTCAGTCTTGAATGACATTCGATACTATTGCCATATATGGTCATCACACCACTATTAAGTGACCAATTGGATGGATTCAAAATGATGTTACGTATGTAATGGACCAATACCATTATTTAATATTCGTCTTTCATGTCTTATCCCATGGTAACAGACATCAAGGACATTTAAACAAAGGATCTATATTGATCCAATAAACACACATGGATTATGAATGTGTTTTCTTATCATTTCGCCATGCATAATCATCGATCGGTCTATTCTTGACCATGCAAACATCTTCACAGATACCCCATTGTTATATCATCACATTTTGACCGCCCTTATTAAACACGCATTATGTACAGAAATGATGTAGCGATCGGTTCTCTTTGTGAAACACAAGGACATTTAAACAAAGGATCTATATTGATCCAATAAACACACATGGATTATGATTTTTTTTTTCTTCTCATACTATTAATATCGATTTACCACGCAAACACATCTTCACAGATAAAGAAAGGATCTATATTGATCCAATAAACACAATGAGCGACAATGAGTACCATGATACCCCCAACTGACACACCCAATCAGGGAAAGCTATACACTTCGTTAGAAGGACTTTATAGAACAATTCAGACTATCTTGTGACGCAATCCGATGACCTGGAAAATCTCAGGGCCACTATACAGGTAGTGACGAATCCGAAGCCAGCATTGCAAATGAACTATACACCTCGTTAAAAGGACTCTGCGGAACAAGGTATTGGTCCATTACATGCGTAATAGAATTATGTCATTTTTTGACCAATCAGATTGGTCAATTAATAGTGGTGTGATGACCATATATGGCAACAGTATTGAATGGAAACAAATATGGGCTTGGGACGATGATGAAAAAGTCATCGTTCCCGTCCACTACTCTCACCGCATCCAGAGAGACGGTCCCGGTAAAGTTCTCACCAGAGGCATATCCAAGGAATATCGACTGATCTATACAAAACGCGTCATTCAGCCCGATCTCACAACCCTCCCGTACGGGTATTAAACTGTTCATCCCCACAAGTCCCCTTACATGAAACGGACAGGTTCGTCTACGACAATTGGGTGATTCAATTAGACCACACTGCTGAATGCCAACATTTGTAACTCAAGATCCGATGAAACCCTAATGAGGGCGGAAGGAGGAAAAAGAGCTACCATGGCTTGCCTCCTACGGTATCCTGCGTTGGTTGGGGCAGGTACTTTTCAATCACTTGACACACCCAGTCAGGAAAAGCTATACACCTCGTTAAAAAGACTCTAAGCCATCCTCGAGACTATCCTGTGATGGCAATCCGATGACCCAGATGAAACTCACAGGGCCACTATACAGACCCCGACCAATCAGAAGCTCCGTCGTCGAGAATATCTTGTGACGCAATCCGATGACCCAGAGGGGAAAATCTCAGGAGTTGCTATACAGGTAGTGATTGGCTGGAAAATATCAGGGGCCGCTATACAGGTAGGGATTGGCTGGAAAATCTCAGGGGCCGCTATACAGGCCCGGACAGGGAAAAGCTCAGGGGCCGCTATACAGGTAGTGATTGGCGGGAAATCTCAGGGGCCGTTATACAGGTAGTGACCTTGTCAGGGCATGCTATACAGGTAGTGGCCAATCAAAAGCCGCTATACAGACCCCGACCAATCAGAAGTTAGCATTAAGTATATGCAAATGAATTATACACTTCGTTAAAAGGACTCTGTGGGACAATCGATAATATCTTGTGACGCAATCCGATGACCAGGAGGGAAAATCTCAGGGGCCACTATACAGACCCGGCGGACCAATCAGAAGCCAGCATTGTTATCTATGAATATTCATGAGAAATTGGTCACATGACTGGAATGCTGGCTTCTGATTGGTCCGGGTCTGTAAAGTGGTCCCATTACTTATATATATATATATATATATATATATATATATATATATATATATATATATATATATATCTATATATATATATCTATATATATATATCTATATATATATATCTATATATATATATCTATCTATATATATATATCTATATATCTATCTATATATATCTATATATATATATCTATCTATCTATATCTATCTATCTATCTATCTATATCTATCTATATCTATCTATCTATCTATCTATATCTATCTATCTATCTATATCTATCTATATCTATCTATCTATATCTATCTATCTATCTATCTATCTATCTATCTATTTCTATCTATCTATCTATCTATCTATCTATCTATCTATCTATCTATCTATCTATCTATCTATCTATCTATCTATCTATCTATATATATATATATATATATATATATATATATATATATATATATATATATATATATATACATATATATATACATATACATACATATATATATATATATATATATATATATATATATATATATATATATATATATATATATATATATATATATATATATATATATATATATATATATACATACATATATACATACATATATACATATATAAACATACAATGCGGTTGGAATAATACACTGTACGCGGCCCTGAGCATTGGGGCTTATTGGGAACGGGAAGAAACTTTGGGCCTAAAAAGTGGTGTAATTTTTTTTGTAAGCGCCCAATTATTACATCGAATACGGTAAGTGATTTTTCCAGAGAGAAACTGTGCCCATTCAAGCATGAAAAACAGCCTCATCAAACATCTTTTGATTGAAGACAGTATATTACAAATACCGCCTTAAAAAGAGAACCCATTTTTCTTTAAGCAATACGCATTTCTAGTTTTTACCCTTATAATCAGAATAGGGGTCCAAACTTTCTAGACTGGTCTTTCTTTTTGCTGAAAAGACTTCCACCTGTGCCTACCTCCCGTCCTCCTCATTTACAATATTTGTGCCATTCAAATTTTGATTGGAAGGGTCACGGGCAAAGCTTACAATGGGGGCAGACTGTAAGTGAGGTTTGACTATATCTGTCTTATATTTACCATCTGGTATTTGATTGTTTTTATGCAAACAAATTCCTATAAGATATTCTTTGGGGGTTGGGGTCTCTATAGGTTGGGTCACAAATTGGGATTTCTTATTAGGATGGTGTCACTAGGCATTTTGCATAATATTTCCCAACGTATGATTATAAATTTCCTGATTTTTTCGGGGATCTTGATCTTTTCGTAGCTTAATTTTAGAAAGGAAGAAAAAACGACAAGCAATTCTCTGAACGATTCTGTCTTTAAATTGAACAACTAGCCTTCAAATTTTTCAGAAGAAGGGAACAGGGGTTGTATTCCCCTATAGCTCTCAAAGTTTTTCCTTTAACTGATTCAAATATCTTGCATCGCTCAAGCCCATACATGCTTATGTTGAGCGAAATGGCTGCTTTGTGCGAAATACATTAAGTGCTTCAATATCATTGTGCAAAATATTTCATTGGGGTTAAATCGTTGTGTGCGAAATAGGTGTGTTCGAATTATCTGTTATATATGAAGTAGGTGCTTGCGTCATTGCGCGAAATTGGTGATGGGTTTAATCGGTGGGGAAAATAGTTGTTTCAGTCCTTGTGCTAGATAGTGTTTAGGGATTAACCAGTGTGCAAAATATGTGTTTTGGGCTTAATTCTTCAGCTAACTTAGGTATATACTTTCCTACTTTAGCAAAATGCTACGAAAGAACTGTAATTAGGTGATGATTATCAAAAGATGTCAAAAATGGCTAAAGATAATTCCTATCTCAATTTCCAATAAAGAATAATACCATGGTTGGTGTAGTTGTTAAACCAATGACAGGTTGGGTGTCAACAGCCGAAAGTATTAAAGACAGTTTAAATTAGGCTCACAATGAGACTATCATGCCAAAAACAACCAGAGAGAAATAATTAGTTTTGCAAGCGTGTAATTTAATAATGCAATATACAAATTGACATACATGCATATATACAAGAAATATAAGAAAAACAATACTAAACCCCAAACAACTGCTTCAGTGCTTTGCTTTGAGCTCACTGAGGCGTTATGTCTTTTGTCATGTAAGTACTACATGTATAATTGCATATGAGACTATCTCGTCGCTAACTCGGTTACCGCCTCACTATTAAGTACGTCAGAAGTGGGTAGTCTAAATTGACTATCATGTAAACGATTCTCTATCGCTACTTTTAATATCGTCGTTGCCACATCACTATAAGGTTACTTTCGATGTGAATGGTTACTTCTATAAAGACTGTAGCACTTGCGTTGGATATAATATGGTGTGCCCTCGTCTCACTAAATGGACTTGATGTGATGTCCCTCGCAAAACCCTCGTTTAACCGAATTGGTCAAAGCTCGTGCTGTACAAAAGAGGACCCTTCGGAAAATGTATAAAACAAATTTGTAGCACATGTTCCACATATTAAAGACCCATTACTGCTTTGTACGTTTTCATACGTTACTGGTTAAGATACAACAATTTATTTAACTTAACTCAAACTGATACTGTGATGTCACAGAAACTATCAATGCACATAGAATTAGACTCCACATTTTCTTTAATAATCTGGCACAACCACAAAGCAAATTTGCATAACTGACGCATAACTCGTATTAATTTTATCTAAATATTAATTATCCAAGTGTACATCCAGCAAACACAAAATACATGAGATCAAACAACATATGTATGCAAATGACATAATACAAGTCAATACCAACCTATAGGTCTAACATAACCTATAACTATTCAAACAAGAATAACATTTTTCAAGATTCCCCAAAACACATCTCAGTAAACACAATATACTTAAGTGATGAGAACACATATCTCTCAACATGTAACGCTTGTCAGGGTAATATGCCTGAGCTGTACATACGAACAATATAAACACTTGATACCTTTGACAAATATCATTCTACATAACACCAAAACCCAATACAAATGAATAATCCCACTGTCAAAACAAGTAAACATGAGTAATGCATAACTAAATTAGCCATGAATGTCAAAAAGAATGTCAACAAGATACAAGTAAATAACAAATTACTCTTTCAGTGAACTTGGACAACCAGCTAAGGCAAGCCAAAAACAAGTGAAATCCCAACCAACGAACTAAGGTAAGTCAAACTATACCACGACTTGATCAACCAACTAAGGTAAACCAAACTATAAATAATAATCACCCATAACCTGAATACAATTCCTAACTGACATTTCAGTAGATAAACAATGTATACAAAACAAATGACTTATTACACAAAACATGACTGAATACATACACAACTACTGTATACTCCATAGTGCATCAACATAACCTGCCATGGGAACCTCAATCCCATTATTCCAGTAAAACCCATATCCTTCAGCAAAGAATAAAGTTGAACCCTAAATAACCAAGGATGCATAAAACCAAACAATGATAAACTAATGGCAGGATAACTGCAAGCAATCTGCACAATGTCAAGGAGTCACCATCTTAACACCAGACGCTTCACACAACCTATCCCTTACTGCCCAGTTTATCATAATCAAAAACAACACCCACCACTGTATGGTCACTATAAACCTAGCAAAGTATATCACTATACTGTCACACCCATAAACATGAAAATAGCATGTGTACATAATTCTTACATTCAAAACACCATTGTACCTGGAACATAAACATTTTAATTGCAATCAGTCGATACTGAAAAAAACACACATATGACAAAATGCATAGGCCTATCCTCAATGCCTAAACTTAAACCACAGTTTGAATCTACCATCCACTCCCAAAGGTCCTACACAAACTCCTAGATATTCTACTCGTCATAATCGCACCATCCCACCTCTGATTCCAATTGAAATAAACTGAGTGGGTGGGGAGTATCTCCTTGGGGTAGCGAGGAGTATCGCCGGTTGGGATCTATGGTACAAAAATGACGGCTGAACACACAAAAACTTGAAAGCACAAGTACATAACTTTTAATGAAACCAACTTCCAATATCCCACATACACAGTTTGCAATAAAATCTTAATAAAATACTCTTATTTGTATGGATGATACCAAAACACTTCTTGAGAACTTGCTTAGTTACATGTTACACAATCCTCGGCTACTAACTCAACACCGGAAACACATAGCCTTTCCTAATAAAAAAACAACAAACCATAGACCAATGACCTGCAGTTCAACACAGCTGTACACAGGAAACACCCAAAACCAACCCATTTGACACAAAACAAACCACAAATATACCCCAAAAAGTAATCCCAAGACAGCAAGAACCCCTGTCTTCACTCAACCATGACCTAGATTCCTATTCCACCCTAGCTGGGAACAACTAATCTAAAATAACCCACAATACCCTCAGACAATTTCATTATATATATAACCATGAAAAACAACAATAAAATATCTACCTACTGTGGTGTAGCGGTTATCATACATGTCTACAGACCACGAGGTCCTGGGTTCAAGCCTGGGTTGGGTAGACACGCCAGTGCACCACAACTGGTTATCAAAGGCCGTGGACATTGACTTGGTTGTTGATGTTATGTCTGTCCGTACGTCGTACCTGTGTTCTCGTCCGGGTCGTATTAAGCGTTTCGTGATAGCGTTGTTACTATCATAACCGATTACGCAGGTGACGACCCCGTCATTGTAATTGTGTGTTCACTCGTCGTCGCAACAATAACAATCAATACCAACACAAAGAATAACACTGGTACAGACAGGTCCCTAATTGAATAAATTAACATCTCCTAACTCTTTACTGCTACACAGAACCTATATTCTTACAAACACTTAGAATACCACTGTACTCGAGCACTCCATTTTATCTCCTCGACTTTCACAGTACAGACGGCCTATATTATAATAAACAACCTGAATCACTTTCGTAATATACTGTAGTAGTATAGTAACAAAATACAAATGAAAATAATCAATTTAATCAATACATTTTCAATATCATTAACAATATGATAATCAAAGGCCTAGCGAAAGAGAGAGGTTATCCATCACATCATCTTTCTGAATGAGACTTCATTTCTCATTTCCTAATAAATACCTAAATTCACAATACAGGGCCTAAAAATTACCTGGTACACAACAATATTCTCTTCAAATCCACAATCCTTTGACATTCTTTCGAGATCGCTATGCTTGGGACATCGATATGCTCTTGAATAGAATTGGAATTATTATTTTATACGCTACACTGATTGCTGCAATAGATACTAGGCTACGACTTGCCTGGTAGCATAAACATAAACGTCAGAGAGCCCTAATACTCCCATCTGCAACACCGATACTGTACAACCGCACTTTCCTTTACATTCCACATCCACCAAAACCAGGGAGCCTATACTCCATCTGCAATGCTGACAAACCATGCACAGTTTACGTCCACAGTGAATCACACTGTTGTTAATGTACTGTAATGGTGACGCCATCTTGATGAAAGTTGAAAACTTTTAAAAACTTGTCAAAAGTCACACTACAAACATCGCAGGTGTCTAAAATATGAGTAAACACAAAAAAGAATTACTGAGGGTACATTTGATTACGGGAATTGACAAATTTACTTGAAATATAGCTCACAAAAAGGGATGATGAACTTCAAACTCAAAAGTCCAGAGCTGATGGCAAACGATATAGGTCCTCATGCAATGACTCCAGCCAGCAAACTGAATAGGATACTGCCTGAAAATAACATCCTGTTGACAAGAACAGTATGCCTTTTCTCCACATGGCACTGTTTGTTTACACACTGCATCTCAAAAAGGTCAATGTCACTAAACAGAAAACTCAGAGAAAATGGTGGCGCTCTAGCACAATTGCATGAATAAATATACAATGATAACAAATTTCCACTTCACAACACAATGATAAGTAAATCTTTGGGGAAATGTCCCCCCCCCTCCCCACCTTCTTATCCTCTTGACTCAATGACATAAATTTATGTGCCCTCATTGGCACAAAATGGTTGGCAAACCTCAGCTGTCCCTCAGGAAACACCCTTACCGGTTGCGAGATGTTAAGCAACTCTCTTAACTTAGTAAGTAGATTATGCCGACAACCCGACAATGCCCTTATGTAACATTTATTTTGCTTAGGTAAAGGTGTAAAGGTTTTGTGAAGGTATGCATACTATGTGGAAGCTGGCGCTAAACATTTATGCTATCACGGAACAAGTGACATTTGTATCTCACTTGTGACATAATTTAGAAGAATGTTTCAGGAGATCCTTGATTAATTAGATAAACACACATTGTAGCAATATCCAAAGTGCACAAGGGTCAATGCATGAAGTATGCCAATTAGACCAACAGCTCCATTCTGTTACTATCATTCAAAATCGTTGACATAGATAAACGATAACTCGTGGTTTAAACATTCTACTTGTAAACTATTTTGTAATTTTGCATTTTGTATTTTGTAAACTAACAATTTTCCAGGCAGTGTAAAGTTAGGAAAATATAAAGATGCATGCTCTCTGAAATTTTCTTAGGTATTGTAGCTTTTTAACAGCCTTCGGGATTAGGGTATTCAAACACCAAAGTTTCCGCACCTTCATGTACGCGAACCTGTCCAACTACGACAAACTTGTCAACTTTGGGGGAGTTCTCCTACTTCATGCACCCCTGCCATTGTCTGGGTGTACATGTATATTCCCTATTCTGAGAACATGTATGAACATATTTAGGAGGCTTGGGAGATTAGTGATTGAGATTAGTGGACATGCAATATGACGTGTCATTAAAAAAAAAAACTAACAATGGAATACAAAATAAATAGAAGTTACCGTGAGTACAAGCAAGGGAATGTAAAAGTAAATCCTTTATATTCTGATATAGACATTAATGTTATCTCCCACTGCTCCCTGAATTCCAGCAAGGGAGTTATTACAACCCATGATCTTGCCTGTTTAATTGATGAAGACCTCCTTTTAGAATTTTGTAACCAACATGTGGCTGAAGCCCATCGTCTTGTCCTCAAGAGATATGGTACCACAACACACACTAACACCATTTTCCTAACCTTTACTACCCCTCCTCTCCCCTCCCATCTCACTGCAGGATACCTTAGAATTCCCGTCATGCCCTACATCCCCAACCTTCTCCGTTGTCACAAATATCAATGTTACAGCCATGGGAAGAACTTGTGCTGTATGCAACCAACCTCGCACTGTGGCAACTGTGGAGCCACACATCACGACCACACCTCCTGTCTTAACTCCCCACATTGTACCAATTGTGACGGCAAGCATCCACACAACCACCCTCTTTCTCAAAGACTGCCCCCACCTGGCTTCAAGAAAAGTAACTAACAAAACTCACAACTCTCAATCCAACATAACCTACCCGGAGGCCAGAAAACAATTTCTCGCCTCCTTTTACACAAAACCTTCCTGCTCAAACACAGTTTCCTCAAACGTTAAACAACACCGTTATGCCTAATACCACCAAAACAGACTTGTACACCCAAACTGACCTGGCTCTACTTGCCGGGCTCTAAGACCACTGTCACTACCAACAACCCAACCACACCCACTACATAATCTACCTCCACCTCTACCTTGGTACCTAACAACCCAACCACACCCACTACATAATCTACCTCCACCTCTACCTTCGTACCTAACAACCCAACCACACCCACTACATAATCTACCTCCACCTATACCTTGGTAACTAACAACCCAACCACACCCACTACATAATCTACCTCCACCTCTACCTTGGTACCTAGCAACCCAACCACACCCACTACATAATCTACCTCCACCTCTACCTTGGTAACTAACAACCCAACCACACCCACTACATAATCTACCTCCACCTCTACCTTGGTAACTAACAACCCAACCACACCCACTACATAATCTACCTCCACCTCTACCTTGGTAACTAACAACCCAACCACACCCACTACATAATCTACCTCCACCTCTACCTTGGTACCTAACAACCCAACCACACCCACTACATAATCTACCTCCACCTCTACCTTGGTACCTAACAACCCAATCACACCCACTACATAATCTACCTCCACCTCTACCTTGGTACCTAACAACCCAACCACACCCACTACATAATCTACCTCCACCTCTACCTTGGTACCTAACAACCCAACCACACCCACTACATAATCTACCTCCACCTCTACCTTGGTACCTAACAACCCAACCACACCCACTACATAATCTACCTCCACCTCTACCTTCGTACCTAACAACCCAACCACACCCACTACATAATCTACCTCCACCTCTACCTTCGTACCTTCCTCATCCAAGACCCCCATCTCCCCCAATACTTCAATTGCCATCAAACAGCAACCTCAGCCAACCTGGTCAACAAATCCCACAACAACAAACAACCTACGACACTACCAACACCGAAGATAACATGGATTGTGAGATAACTCAACTCACTGAACAACTCACTAACTCACATCCCAATTTTGGTTCCAATGCTAATAGCATAAGGAACCTATGCAGTCCTGCACGGAATAACCTTAACATCCGTACCAAGCAAAATATTTGGAAGAGTTTTAATCGACAGAATTAGAAACGGTGTTGACAGTAAGATGAGAGAAGAGCAGGCTGGATTTGGAAGAGGAAGGAGTACCAGCTACAGTAGTAAATTATCATCATGCGCAACATTCTAGAACAAGTGGCTGAATGGCAGTCAACCATATACTTGTATATCACCTTTGTTGACTTCGAGAAGGTGTTTGACTCAGTGCACAGAGAAAGCCTCTGAAAAATAATGGCAGCCTATGGTATTCCACAAAGATGTTTGATTAAAGCGTTATATGAAGACAGTGAATGTGCAGTTATAGATGATGGTGTGGAATCTGAATGGTTTCAAGTCAAAAGTGGTGTAAAGCAAAGTGATGTAATGTCAGGGTTCTTTTTTTTTTGATAGTGGTAGACTGGGTGATGAGGAAAACGACTGATAATAACAGGAATGAAATTAGATGGAAGTTCATGTCAGCCCTTGAGGATTTAGATTTTGCTGATGAATTCGCTCTACTTTCATCTACATATCAACACATGCAAACCAAAGTGACCAGGCTCAATCAGTATGCTGCACAAACTGGGCTAAGAATTAATAAGGATAAGATAGAGCTCGTGAAAGTTAACAGCAAATGTGCAAACAAAGTTTATATCGATAACCAACAACTAAATGAAGTATACAAGTTCAGATACCTTGGTGCAACACTAAGCTTACAAGGTGGTGGCGAGGAAGATATCCAAAACAGAATCTCTCAAGCAAGAGTGGCATTTATGAAGTAAATAAGATAAGGAACTCAAAGCACATTCTCAATATATACAAAAATACAAATGTTTAACTCTCTTGTTAAATCTGTACTCGTTTGGTTGTGAGACATGGAGAGTTAACATAGCAGATAATAAAAAGCTGGATACATACATGTTACATTTACAGGATAATTTTGAAGATCAGATAGCCATATGTAATAGATAACGATGAAATACTGAGAATCACTAAACATGACAAAATCAGCACTGAAGTAAAAAGAAGAAGGTGGAGGTGGATTGCTCATGTGATGCGCATAAGCACTCTTAAGCACTATGTGACAGCTATGACATGGAAACCAGAGGGGAGAAGGAAAGTTGGTAATCCTAGATCGACCTGGAGAAAGACAGTTGAGAAGGAGAGGAATGTGATGTATGCATGCATGTATGCATGTATGTATGTGTATGTATTTATGTATGTATGTGTGTATGTATGTAAGTGTGTATGTATGTGTATGTATGTATATATGTACAGTATGTAAGGGTGTGTGTATGTTTGTCTGTGACAGCAAGCTCGTAAGCTCGATATCTCATGGATGATGCACTGGATTCATGTCATATATGGTATGCAGGTAGCCCATGGTCCGTATTGTTTTTGGTGTTGATGTCATGCATAGTAATGAATGGGTGGGGCTTAATATAAATATCTTGAAATCATATTTTTACAACCATATGTCTGCTTTGTTTCACTGTGGGTGTAATTATGCTGTTAGCTAGTGTGTATATGTTCATGGTACAAAACAGTTGAATTTCATTAATATGCATAGGGGCCGAGCTTAATATGATTTTGCTGAAAAAACTTTGTAAACTTGGTGTCTCAAAAATGGTAAATTGGATTCATGTCATATTTGGTACACAGAAAACCCATGGTCTGTAGATGTGCCCTATTGCTTTTGGTGGTGATTCCATGCATATTAATGAGTAGGCGAGGCTTAATATAAAAAAAAATCTTGAAATGCTCTTATTTTGACAATCACATGTCTGATTTGTTTCATATTCTGTATAATTATGTTGTTAGCTAGTGTGTATGTGTTCATTGTATAAAAACGTTGAATTTCATTAATATGCGTAGTAGGCGGGGCTTAATATGGTTTTGCTGAAAAGACCTTGTAAACATGGTATCTCAAAAAGACAAACTGTAGCCCATGGTCTGTAGAAGTGCCCTGTTGTTTTTGGTGGTGACTTAATGTTAATTTGTACGCAGGGCTTAATGAAAAAATCTTTAAATGCTCATATTTTAACAATCACCTGTCTGTTCTGTTTCATATTTTGTAGAATTATGATTTTAGCTAACTACAGTAGTTTGTAGTTGTTCATTTTATGAAAACATTGAATTTCATTAATTTACATTGTGGGCGGGGCTTAATATGATTTTGTTGAAAGAGCTTGTAAGCACGATATATCTCCAATGACATAACAGTTGATACAAAATCAATCAGCATGAAAAAAAAAGCATCGGAACCACTTTTGGTTCTGGTTAAAAATATCCATTTGCAAAGAAATAGGGACAAGTCCAAAGAGAAAAACAACTAACTCAGACACATCTGCATCCTCTAGATACCTCTTCCTTCTTGTGAACCACAACAACAATAACAACAACAATCACAGCATTATACAATGGAACATCAGGAGCCTACAGTCCAACTCGGAAGAAGTTGACCTTTTGGCCACTACTTTCAACCCAGTCGCCTTCTGCCTACAAGAAACCTTCATGAAAACCACTGACTATTACTACCTCAATAATTTTCCTTGCAACCTCAAACACCAAGCAGAAACCACCAAAGCCTGTGGCAGTGTCTCCATTTTTGTTAGGCACAGCATCCTATATAGTCTTATTCATGTGAACAACAACCTTCAAGCCATCTGTGTCTTTATCTCTCTCCACAAAACCTTTATCCTTTGCAATCTTGACCTCCCCCAACAACAACATACAGCCTACCAGCCTTAACAACCTGATCTCCCAACTCCCTCCCCCATTTCATGCTTTGTGGTGATTTCAATGCTCACAACCCCCTGTGGGGCTCTAATACCCCCCCCCCCTCCCTCCGGAGGCAACTCATAGAAATAGAAAATATTTTCCGGCAGCACAGCCTCTTTTTATTCAACACTAATCCCGACCTATCTTCACTCCGCCACAGGCTCCCTTACCTGCATTGAGCTGTCTATTTGTTCCCCCAACCTCCTTCTTGACTTTGGCTGAAAGGTTATGGCTGACCTCTGTGGTAGTGACCATTACCCCTCCTGATTCACTCCAACTTTCAACCCCTACTGACTACACCCCTAACTGGAATCTAAAGAAAGCCAACTGGCCCCTTTTCAAACCCTTTGTAACTCTCACCTTTCCCCATGTACAGTTGCAGTAA
>JAIGNY010001946.1:10000-20323 GCA_020152595.1 Chiridota heheva | reverse complement strand
GATCGGTGCAAAATACTCTGAAGTCACAGAGGACCTACTGCAAACAGTGCACAGTAACTTAGTCTAGATAAGTCACTGACAAAATCGTGTAGGCCTAACAGCCTACCGTTACCGTTTAACGTTAACGATAACATTAGGCTTTATTTAGGCTTTTATCTCACGTAAAATCACGGTCGAGATCAGACTTCAATTTAAGTACTTTCTTATTCATGAAGATGGATGAATTTAATATATGTGTAATTTCAAACCCTTTTATACACGACAAAAATATTCAATTGATCATCCGAATTATAATACGCCAAAGTTTTAAATAGAAAATTACCTGTTTGGTTTCAGCCAAATTCTTGAGCTTACAATTCCAAGTTCGGAAATTCTCGAGAAAATTGATCGACAAGCAGGCGGGGCTTCTATTTATACGTCAGATAATAGTTCCCATATATAGAAACAATTTGTCCAAACTTGGGGCTGCTTGCATAAATTTAAAAGTTCATAACCTCATTTGCAAAAATGAGTGACAGATTTTAGATCGTAGGTCTACCTCTTTACAAAACCGGAAGTGCTTCTTAGGTTACGGCGTCCGCAAAATGAAAATTACTCATTAACGGTCTCAGGGAGAGGTCAGATTCCCGACTGATTGAAGGTGTAGCAGGAGAACTTGCTAGCTCATTATATTTTTTCATAACGTAGCTGTTCTTTATAAAGGTCTTTAGAATAATCTGTTTATTTCACGAAGAAAGATATGTTGCCACGTGAAGATTAGCCAATGCTCACGTTATTCAAGGGAAGCGGAACTAAAAACAGTTGAAGAATAGGTTAGTTGATTTTCCCGCTCATTTGTTTTGAAAGACTAGTGCCGTGTGCAGAACAGGTAAGTGCCGTGTGTATAATGTAATGTATTTTACTGAATGTTTAGTTTTGTGCAATACATATGACATGACTGTGCTAATAACTAATTTTGTCGCCAATTATTTGATAGCGATTTTGCCGCCAATTATCCGATAGCGTTACTATAAAAGTAAATGTTTGATATCTACCTACTGTGGTGTAGCGGTTATCATACCTTTATACAGACCACAAGGCCCTGAGTTCAAGCCTTGGTTGGGTAGACACGCCAGTGCACCACAACTGGTTATCAAAGGCCGTGGACATTGACTTGGTTGTCGATGTTATGTCTGTCCGTGCGTCGTACTTGTGTTCTCGTCCAGGTCGTATTAAGCGTTTCGTGATAGCATTGTTACTATCATAACTGAATACGCAGTCGACGACCCCGTCATTGTAATTATGTGTTCACTCGTCGTCGTCGGCGTCGATTGGCATTATCTTTCGAATCATATCTCAAGCGATAAACACTATCAATATGGCTTGGCGTCAGTTAGATTTGCTTAAAAAAGGTTTTGTTTTTTCCAGCGGGATTTGGACAACAGCTGAAGGCGATGTTATGCCTAACGGCACACTTATGAGGCGTGTTGTTTCGCCTAAAGGAAATGTGAATTTTGAGAGAATTGTTTAAAACGCACCGTCAAATTTAATACCTAAAATTACAACTTTGAAAGAATTAAAAACAAATCTAATGCAGTGTACGAATATTTTACTTGATGGAAATTTTTCTGATGTTTCTTCATTTTCAGAAGAGATTTGTGAGACATTAAGCGATGCCGACACATCCGTATCTGTTGAACCGGGATCCCCCACGCTAATTCAACGTTTCCTAGCATTTCTGACGCCGATGGTAGCATTTCTGAATCATCAAGCATTTGTCAAGTGGACCCTACACAGGCTCAAATCGGGGCCAGATTATCAACAAGAGTTTATATTCAGACACGTTTACATTTATATTTATCCCGTATTACATCTGCTAATCAATTAAATCAACCTAAAGACCAATCTTTCGAGCCAGATCCTACTCCTGACTTCATGAGCCAGGATAGTTTAGACAGTGATGATAGCGAATATCCCGACCAGGAAGTGTTAGAAGCTACGCTGGAGGAGCTTAATGCACCATTTGTGCCAGATATGGTAGCGCAAGAGGAATATGTAGAAGACGAAGAAAGTGATGAATTATTCTCGGAATCTCATTCTGAGCCAGAAGTGTTATGCTTAGACTCTGAGTGTAGTAACGAAACAGCTGCTTCATCTATTACATCTCAACTTGTAGTTCCTAAAACGCAGCATGGAAAGAATGAGCGCTCTTTATTTTCTCAGCGTGATACCAGACCTCAACCCGACTACCCGTCGGAGCCCGATGACGATGTTGAGCCGGACTGCCCGTCGGAGGCCGATGACGACGTCGACCCAGAACCTGGCACCCCCGCTGACGATGCCGTTTCAGTTCAAGTCGGAGGCGCTACCAGTGCCTTCGATAAATTCATGGATGCTATTGACAAACCAACTGATCAGGCACATGTTTTCCTTGATTTAAGCCACATGAGAGCTCTTTTCGCGGAATTTTCTGATTTATTATTAATTCATGAGGTTAACAGAACAGCTATATCAAAATTTAGATCAACCAAATCCACGTATTTTATTTAGTTTAAAGAAGATATTTTGGCGCGCTTAATGGAGGATGTGCCCGATCGGTTTGTAGCTTTTCGTGTTTTAATGGAAATAGTGTTACATGATATATTGTTTAAGTTCGCCCCATGATAAGATTTCCTTTAGCATTACAGGGGATAGTTTAGACTATCCCGTAGGTATCCCGTTCGGTCGTATAGATCAGCTGACGGTAGAAAGAATCATGCAGCGTATTGAGAGGGTGATGCAAAGTAAGAGGGATTTCGGTGTGGGTGATCATTTGATCATGACACATATTGCCATACCCAAAGGTAGTGGTAAACAATCTACAAAAGATGAAGGTAAGTGTCAGAAATTCTTTCGTAATAAAAGCAATTTTACAGAAATTTTGAAAAAAAGGGAAGCTGTGCCTTCCACGAGCTCTTTTGATAGCTAAATTAGAATTTTAGACCATGTCGAGGTTAAGGAAAGACAAATTTCGTAAAAGCTTCGATGCTCAAGAACTTCAGGCTGAACTTCTGTGCGCGCAAGCAGGTGTCGACACGGCCGAGTGTGGTACCCTGAAATATATTGAGAAATTCCAGAAAGTCTTTGGAGAATTTCAAATTGTAATTTTTCAAGAAAATGTTTATTCCCTGATTTTATACATAGGCTCTCTGGTGCAGAGTAACAAACTTTGTCTATTGTATGCTAATAACCATAATGACGTTATAAATAGTGTCCCAAGTTTCCTCAACACTAGAGTATTTTGTTTTAGTTGTTGCAAGCCCTGTCGTAGTTTAAAGACACATTTATGAGGGTCATGTTGTTCATATTGTCGGGGTGGGGTGGGTACGTGCCGTCGTAGTGGTGAATGGATTCTATGTAAAAATGCTATCGTATGTTCCCTAGCGATGCATGTTATAATGCCCATATAAAGAATATCTATTTTTTTTATATAGAAGGCCGACCAAAAACTGTGTGTAAGGCTGTTAAAGGTTGCCCTACAACATAACCATTGGCGAAAATAAGCATTGTTGTGATACGAAAAGTGCGTTCTGCAAGAATTGCCGGCAGCGAGCCAAAATTGGACATCAATGTTTTATAACTTTAATCGCTCAACCTAAAAACGGAAACGAAGACAAAGACATGCGGTACATGTTCTTTGATTTCAAAAGCTATATCATTGCGCCCAACGTCAAAGGAATAGAGCTGCATAAGCCTTACTTTTGCATGGGTATTTTAACATGCAAATTCTGTGAAATTATTGACAAGCTAGATATTCGTTGCCCTTCGTGTTCGCACAAACGATTGCATACGTTCAGTGGTCCACGTACAATTCAGGATTTTATCGAATCTATTTTACTCTCTGAAAGTTCTGGTATAACATATGTCGCACATAATTTTTAGAATTATGATGGGGGTTCGCACTGAAGGAGCTCAGTCGAAGGGGGTTTAAATTTAATGACATAATGAACGGTAAAAAGATCCTTAGTTTAGTGTCTAGAGCTCACGTGTCATAGCATGACAATACCCCCCCCCCCTCCCAATTTAGATTGAGTTCCCTAGCACATTTGATTTGGTTGAACAGGAAAAGGTTTTTTTTCCAGTACCTTTTTAATACCGGTACTAATGACGACTATGACGGCCCACTGGCCCGACAAAGACATGTACGACCCGGACTAAATGTTTCCTAAGAAACGTACAAAGGTTTTGGACTGGTATGAGAAACAAGTCGGTAAACGGTTTTGCATGACAAAAGAATTGGCTAATTACTGCCGTTCCAATGTCTGCATGCTGAAGGATGGATGCATGAGATTGTGTACACTTTTTAAGAGAGCGTGTGGGTTTGATTCCTTTTAGCATACCATAACCATAACTTCTGCATGTATGAGAGTGTTTCGCAAAACTTTTATTATCCCTAATAATCTTGCACTTGTTCCCCCGGGTAGTCGGGCAGGGCGACAGGTTCAATCGGCTAAAATCCTTGAATGGCTGAGGTATCGTGCATTTCAATTGAAAGATACAATACAAACAACAGAATTGGACGAGGGTGAAGCTAGGGTGGGCGGGCTGTTTGTAGACGGTAAGTGCGGGAAACGAGTGTTTGAGTTTCATGGTTGTGCTTTTCATGGATGTATTGATTCTTTTCCGGACAGGAATGCGCTAATAACCCACGGGGCCGAGAACATGGGTGAAGCGTTTGACAAGACTGAGCGAAAGGTGCTTGAGATTGAGAAGGATGGGTTTAAAGTAGAGACGATGTGGGAGTGTCAGTGGGACCTAAGGAAGCTTGAGAATGAAGACGTACAAACCTTTTTAGCCGGCAGACCCGTGCAAATACCTCTTAACCCGAGAGATGCATTTTTTGGTGGTAGAACCAATGCAACTCGGTTATATCACAAGTGTGCAGAGAATGAAAAGATCAGGTATGTTGACCTTTGCTCTCTGTATCCGTATATTAACAAGAGAGGGGTGTATCCTGTAGGTCATCCTCAGATTATAAAAGATCTTACACCCGAGGAATCTACAGATATATTCGGACTTGTTCGATGTAGAGTGTTAGCTCCTACAGGTCTGTTGCACCCTGTTTTACCGTTGCGCGTAAATGACAAACTCATGTTTCCATTGTGCAGAATGTGCACAGAGCATGAGGATAAAACTTGCACCCACACGGATGAACAGCGAGCCTTTTGGGGTACTTGAACTTATTTGGAGCTTGCGAAGGCATTGAAGAAGGGGTTCAAAATATTGGAAATCAGTGAGGGCTGGCTTTTTGAAAAGAAATGTCAGGAAACCGATAATCAAGAAGGATTGTTTAGTCAATATATGAACACTTTCTTGAAATTAAAAGCTGAAGCTAGCGGTTTTTCCTCTTGGTGTAAAACGGATGCTGATAAGGAAGAATAGTCGAAAGCTTTTTTCTTGCTAAAGGTATTCGTCTTGACATGAATGATATCAGGAAAAAGAGCACTCTTCAAGTTGATCTTGAATTCCTTTTGGGGAAAGTTTGGTCAAAGAGCGAACCTCCCTCAAACGTCATTCATAACCGCGTGTGCAGAGTTTTTTTTTTTCTTCTCTTGACCGACAACACCAAGAGTGTGTCAAACGTGGTTTTCTTGGATGAAGTTACGGCAATGGTCACTCACTCAGACAAGGAAGATTATGTAAAAAGCGGGGGGCAAAACAACGTGTTTATCGCTGCCTTTACCACTGCTCAAGCCAGACTCAAGCTTTATGAACTCCTCGAACTCTTGGGCAAACGGGTCTTGTATTTTGATACCGATTCCGTCCTGTACGTTGAAAAGGAAACAGATACACTTACCGTACCGCTCGGAGACTTCTTAGGAGACTTAACAAACGAACTTGACGGATACGGTAAAGACGCCTACATTAACGAATTTGTGGGTGGCGGACCAAAGAACTACGCCTACAGAGTGACGGACGGAGTAGGTACACTCGACGAGGTTTTGCAAGGTACGGGGGATAAACCTTAACTATGATGCAGTTGCTGTAGTCAATTTTGATGCAATACAAAAAAATTGACTACATGATGGAAGGTAAACCTGTTGAAGACTACACCCTAACAGTGAAGTATAACCACAAAATCGGTCGTCAATGATCAACCGTGGTTATATCCAAAGTGTAATTGAAGGATTATCGTCCGGTATACACCATAAGGATAATAAACTCCGACTATTCGACACTACCTTGGGGCTATAAAAGAGAAATTGGGCCTACTAAGGTAGTGGTCGCTGAAATCTACCCCATTCCAACGTCCGAGTCCGCAGCGAGAACATCCACATAAAAAAATCTCGAAAACCCAAGATCAAAATGGTACCTCAATTCAAACGCAAAAGGTTGGGTGACTCACCCTGTCAAGTTGTTCCTATATACCCCCCCTCCCTCTCCTCAATAAACGGTTCAAGCGCCTTAAGAAGTTTATAAATGCTGAAGAAAAACAAGTCACAATTTAAAACTGGGTTAGCTTGAGCCAGAAAGTTACGCCCATGAAGGCTAATGTTTTGCAGCATAATCGATGTTTTGTATTATATAAGCCAAAGAAGACATCATTTGCACCATTAGACCCTCAGCTTCAACCAAGCGCACACCTTTCTTCTCATCCTACAAATCTAAAAATACAAAGTTTACCTCAGCTTTACCGTTACCAGAAGGCACTGATCACACCAAAAAAAAGAAACTTCTAAAATTTCATTTCAAACCTAGTGCACGGGCATCATTTAGTATGGCTGCCGGAGGTGAGTACTACGATACTAGACTCCAAGCTCCTTGTACCTGGTTTGTGGTAGGACCTTTCGGCAGTGGTAAGACTGTGCATGCATTGAAAGCTCTTATGGATAAATATTTTAGTATAGAACCAGTAAACGTTTACTGGTTCTATAGAATCTGGCAAAAATTGTATGGCACAGTACCTTCTGTGCCACATTTTGAATTTATAGAAGGTTTACCGCCACCAGACTTTTTAACAAAGATTGACACATCTCAGCATAACATCATCGTTATTGATGATCTTTTTTCTGAGATGGATGGTACAGCTGGTAATATCGTAACCAAACTATTTACTAGAGGTAGCCATTATGCAAACGTTAGTGTCATTTTATTGCTTCAAAATATGTATTTTAAGGGTGTGCGGGAATTTAAATTGAATTCAAGTTACATGTCATTGTTCAAAAATCCGGCCGATATGAGCATTATCTCATCTCTGGCCAAACAAATGTCGCCGGGTGGTAAAGCTGGAAAAGAATTTTTGAACATATATAAATACGCAACAAGCAGACCTCACGGTTACTTATTTTGAACATTTAAACCGGGAGCATCAGAGTTTTTGAAACTTCGTACAAACGTGTTCGGAGAAGCCCCACACTATACCTATGTTATTTAATAAAAATGGCTACTTCTAAAGGTTTATCAAACGTCACTAGATTTCACAAAGAACTTTGTTTGATATGTAACTCTAAGTTATCATTACGAGATAGAAATGCATTACATGTCCAACTTCCAAATGATTTTTACAGATGCTTATCTGAGATAGCATATAACATATTAAACGGTAACATAGAATAACCAAACATGAAAACTGAGTTGAGTAACTTTATTCAAATTTTGGAAGTTTTAGCGAATAAACATATACCTGTTGAAGTCAGAAGAAAAGCTTTTGACAAACACGTGTGCAAGAAACGAGGACAAAAAGGTGGAGCAGATTTCTACCAGAAGGCTATAAAATGTACTCCAGACAGTTGGGTCCAATATGGGTATACCACCAGAACTGTTTGATAAGACACCAAATACGTTTCGCAAACAATTGAAGGGGGCTAAAATAGGTCTTGAAGTTTTCTTTAATCTATCTGGCTCATCTTGGAAACCGAGGCTAAAACCACGCTAATAAACATGGCCACATTAAAAAAGTTGTCCAATGTTAATAAATTTCGTAAAGAAATATGCCTTATGTGTGATTCAAAACTCTTTGTTAAAGATAGGCAGTCCTTACATAAGCAATAACTTGATGAGTTTTATCATTGTCTATCTGAAATAACATTTAATTTGCTTTCAGGTAATGTTGAGTTACCATCGGTGACAACAAAAATACAAAATTATGTCCAAATTTTGCAAGTACTTGCAAACCAAAGCATCCCATTGAGTGAAAAAAGAAAAGCATTTGAAAAACATATATGCAAAAAACGGGGGCAGAGAGGGGGTGCTTCATTTGATGATAGGGTTATAAAGCCGGTACTCCAAGCGGTATCCCCCATTAGAGGTATTCCTCCAGAGCTGCTAGACAAAGCAACTTACAAGAAAAAACTGATATGCTTCAAATCAGGAAGGTTTATCCATTCATCATTCTTAGGTCCTTTACTAAGAGAAGTTGAAATTCTTCAGGGCCGCTTACAAAATGAAGAAATCCGTTATTGTACCGTTAGCGCAGTATGAGGCTTTAACCTCAAATTATACCACACCCCCGTTGAAAAAAATACATTCATGATATTTCTCCTCAAAAGTGAGCTGTTTTAGATAGTAGTCTAAATCCAGATGAAAAAATGAAAAAATATGCCGAGCTGATGCATGAGTTTAAAAGATTAGACCCGGAAGCATCCCGTAGGCAAACATCCTTTACCCCTGCCACAACTGCTGAAAATATTTAGCTGCCCTATCAAATGACTGGCCAAACCGAATATGAAATTCCCAAAGTGATGTTTTCATCATTATTTAAAAAAGATCAAATTAAAACTAAAGCTTTTTTTAATGCAATCTGGAAAGATTTGGGCGGCTCTTTTAATAAACGGGGTAATTCGCTAGATAAATCTGGTAATACCATTAGAGGTTCAAGTCTAAGTGACTTGTCAATACAAAGCTCATTACCACTTGGAAAATTATCAGCCACTGTATTTGATGATTTTGCAGACACGCTTTTTTACACAGATGTACCAATCAGCGTTATTCCAAACCGTTCGCTGAAAGAAATGGTTCAAAATAAGCAGCTCGAAGGGTCAAGATGGAGTCTGTCTATTAAAGAGGAACCATCGGAGGCCGACGGAATTTCTGAAAGCGACTTGGCTGATATGATACCAGACGAGTTCATTAAAGGAAGAGGTTTAAGAGGGCTAATAAAAGGTTGGTCGAAACAATTCTAAATGGTTTCTGTTCCAACATTCAGTATATCAGAATTTTTACGCAAAATTAATTGTTCCTGTGCTTGCTGCGGAGGGGTAATTGACGGTAAGGACTCCATTGATGGCAAAAAACAACGCAACATTAAACGATTGGTACAACCTGTCAGCTCCTCTTGGCTTCGTAAGGCAAGACGCGGCGATAAAACACAGGAGGTGGGTTCCGATAAAACAAGTGAAAGAGTGGCCCACTCCCACCTCCTTATTGGTTCCCCCCAACCCCTCTGTAACAATTGCCACTGCACCCTCACAATCCATCACGTTCTCCTTGCTTGCCCCATGTACAACCTTCTCAGAGCTTCCCTCGCTCCCCACAACTCAATTGCTGAGTTCTTTCAGGAAAACCCTCTGGATAAAATTACCTCCATCCTTCATCATGCTTTCCTCTTTAACCATATTTAGTCCCCCTCTCCCACCCCCACTCTCTACTTTTTTTTCTCACCCATGCACCTCCTCTCTCGATACCAGCTTTCTGACTTATAGTTCTTGTATTATATAGTCCTGTTTTCTTTCTTTCCCACCTCTAGAATGATCTAATTTTTCAATCACAATTTAACCCTTGTTGTCGTGGTGCCGTTAAGCACTCATCAAACAAACAAACAAACAAAGAAACAAGGTATTTTTCTAAGTAAATTGAAGACGGCGGTAGGTTTGATATCGGTCTATAGTTGCTAGGCTTTGGATCCAGGCCAGGTTTTTTTACTATTATGGTCTAATTATTATCGAAAGTGCTGGAAAAAGCAATTCTTTCACAATTTAACCGGCACTGCGACCTATATTCGTTGATTCCTGACTACCAGTCTGCCTATCGCAGCAATTACATTACAGTTGCGAGACTGCACTCGTGAAATTGATGAATGACATCTTGTGGAATATGGAGAACTAAAGGTGACGCTTTAAATAGCTATCGACCTTAGTGCGGCCTTCGATCAGTCGATACCGTGGATCATGATATTTTATTGAAGGTCCTTTTTGCAAAGTACGGTCTAAGGGACAAGGCGTTGTACTGGTTCGAGAACTATTTAAGACCTGGGGCCATTGTATTATCAATGTCGGCGAAAAGTACTCAAGTCAGCATATGCTTTAATTCTCAGTCCCACAAGGAAGCTGTACTGGACCAGTTTTGTACTCGAGTTACGCTAATACA
>JAIGNY010001946.1:0-5000 GCA_020152595.1 Chiridota heheva | reverse complement strand
CCGATAATTTAATAGCTATCTCCAAAACGTGATACGTAGAATGGTATCGTTTAGATATTTTTATTGTTTCAGAAACATAAAAGAAAATATTTATTACACCAAAATATTTTTGAAGAGTCACAAAGAGATAGTGAAGGAGGATAATATTATTTGAAATTTGAAATGAACGAGGCGAGTTTAATCGGAAACTTCAACAGCTAAGTTAAGAAATCGTTAGCGTGGGTATGTACGCCATGTGCACTTTCCATCTGCTGAAGTAATTTCTGCAACCTGAATCTGAATAGGTTAAGGTAAAGGTAATGGAAACTTATAATATAGCGCACATTACTGTACGAACATTCAATGGTGCTTTGCAAACTTACAGGTTAAGTCGGCAAAAATACTTGAACATCAAATACGGAAAGTTTGGATAACAGACGTTGATGTGGGACTTTATCGAACGCTTTTGAGAACTTGAAGTTGAGCATAGCCATAGAGATGGCACTGTTTTGGTCAATTTGTTTAGAAATATCATTTATTGTTAAGAGAAGTTGTGTTTCAGTTGATCTTTTTGCTCGAAAGCCATGTTGGGGATCAGTTAAGATATTATGCTCATCAAGGAATTTTATCACATGTGAGTGGATTATATGCTCAAGGATTTTACTACACACGCAGGTAAGAGAGTCAGGTATGTCATTGTCAAATCGCGTTACTTGCAACTACGGTTTTTAATGGAAATAAGGAGTAATTTATTAATCCCATATATGAAGGTTTTGACAGTTTTTGAAGCAGAACCATCCTAATAATGGTTCCATCTTGGTAATGGTTCCATCCTGGTAATGGTTTCATTCTGGTAATGGTTCCATCTTGGTAATGGTTCCATCCTGGTAATGGTTCCATCCTGGTAATGGTTTCATCCTGGTAATGGTTCCATCTTGGTAATGCTTCCATCCTGGTAATGGTTCCATCCTGGTAATGGTTCCATCCTGGTAATGGTTCCATCTTGGTAATGGTTCCATCCTGGTAATGGTTCCATCCTGGTAATGGTTCCATCCTGGTTATGGTTCCATCCTGGTAATGGTTCCATCCTGGTAATGGTTCCATCCTGGTAATGGTTCCATCCTGGTAATGGTTCCATCCTGGTAATGGTTCCATCCTGGTAATGGTTCCATCCTGGTAATGGTTCCATCTTGGTAATGGTTCCATCCATCTGGTAATGGTTCCATCCTGGTAATGGTTCCATCCTGGTAATGGTTCCATCCTGGTAATGGTTCCATCCTGGTAATGGTTCCATCCTGGTAATGGTTCCATCCCATCCTGGTAATGGTTTCATCCTGGTAATGGTTCCATCCTGGTAATGGTTCCATCCTGGTAATGGTACCATCCTGGTAATGGTTTCATCCTGGTAATGGTTCCATCCTGGTAATGATTCCATCTTGGTAATGCTTCCATCTTGGTAATGCTTCCATCCTGGTAATGCTTCCATCCTGGTAATGCTTCCATCCTGGTAATGCTTCCATCTTGGTAATGCTTCCATCCTGGTAATGGTTCCATCCTGGTAATGGTTCCATCCTGGTAATGGTTCCATCCTGGTAATGGTTCCATCCTGGTAATGGTTCCATTCTGGTTATAGTTCCATCCTGGTAATGATTCCATCCTGGTAATGGTTCCATCCTGGTAATGGTTCTATCCTGGTAATGGTTCCATCTTGGTAATGATTCCATCCTGGTAATGGCTCCATCCTGGTAATGGTTCCATCCTGGTAATGCTTCCATCCTGGTAATGCTTCCATCCTGGTAATGGCTCCATCCTGGTAATGGTTCCATCCTGGTAATGGTTCCATCCTGGTAATGGTTCCATCCTGGTAATGGTTCCATCCTGGTAATGGTTCCATCCTGGTAATGGTTCCATCCTGGTAATGATTCCATCCTGGTAATGGCTCCATCCTGGTAATGGTTCCATCCTGGTAATGGTTCCATCCTGGTAATGGTTCTATCCTGGTAATGGTTCCATCTTGGTAATGATTCCATCCTGGTAATGGTTCCATTCTGGTAATGCTTCCATCCTGGTAATGGTTCCATCCTGGTAATGCTTCCATCCTGGTAATGGTTCCATCCTGGTAATGGTTCCATCCTGGTAATGGTTCCATCCTGGTAATGGATCCATTCTGGTAATGATTCCATCCTGGTAATGATTCCATCCTGGTAATGGTTCCATCCTGGTAATGGTTCCATCTTGGTAATGATTCCATCCTGGTAATGGTTCCATCCTGGTAATGGTTTCATCTTGGTAATGGTCACGTTTAATTTACAGGTTAGAATTCAAAACCTCCCTGTATGTTGGGCAATTACTACTTTTGATTTGCATGCACCATCAGATGTAGCAGCATGTTACCAGAAGGCGTGACGTCATTCGGCTTATATTTCACATAGGCCGTGCGTCATTCGCCCTATACTACGTATAGGCCGAAGGCCGAGAGTCGAAACTCGAATACCTCAGTGCGTGATACATTTTGGTTCGTCCTCCACCCATGCTGGTTCCCAGTAAGGGCTGTAGATATGTCAGTACATTAAAAATTGGAGTCAATAAAAAAAAGATAGGCAAACTGCAAATTTAAGCTAAAAAATAAAAATTGAAATTCTTTACTTTCAAAATTTAATTATATCTATATCAGTTTTAATCATAACTTGTCTTTCTAACCAAGATTAACGTTCATTTTATTTCTAACAAGAACACAAAAACAACGATTTCTTTTTACAGTACATGCAGGAGGAAAATACCTTAGCGCAGCGTTAGATTGTAGACAGGCATGTATAAAAATACTACGCGAACAACTTTTCTGATCAGGAATAAATGATTAAAACTATTAGATGTCTTGAACAATTTCAGTAAACCTAAAATAATGTGCTATCTTAATTGTGCCAGTTATTGTTGGAAAGTCTGAAGCTAGCTAACGTCGTATGTACACCGTTACTTAGTGTAACCTCAACTGACCGACGTAAACGCTGACAAATATGGGCAATAATTTTTAGTTTTATTTAGGAACAAGAATAAGTTGCTTAACAAATCTTATTTTATTCAGACACGTATGTAGCGATTTATTGCTTTCAAAAGCGTTGTCGGGGTAATTTTGGGTCATTGTGTTGCCTAGCCAGGCTACTACAGTAACGTTAGTGCAACGTAGGCCTACATTGTGTGAAAGCACTTGCAATTTGGTAGCGTAACGTTAGGGCTACGCACATTACCATAGTATTGACTTGTAAATGTCTGTCATGATAAAAAGGCCATACTTGAAATGCAGCATTGCAATTGTTAGCTAGGGTGGGTGGGCATGAGACCAATATAGTCCTAGATCTAAATAGTTTCATAGTTTGTTATCAACAAGACACCCATCAAACGAAGTCTAAATAGACTGACCAACTGGCAGATAGGTGTGTATAAAACAAAGTAAAAAAGTAAGTTAAGTGCCAATTTGTTTAGATAGGTAGAGATACAGTAGATCAAATTGCTCACTTATTACTTTTATTTCTATTTTCAAAAACTATTAAGTTTTCAGTTTCATTCAATTTTTCTGTTCAACATCATTTACCAACAATTGCAAGCCCTAATTTTATAAAGTTTGAATTAAAAAATAATCATAAAGTTCTTTGAAATAGGCCTATATGTTGTATTGCAGCCTGAATTTTTTATTCTATGTGTATTACTTATTAAAGTTGCTTTCAATTTGTTTGCAAAAGTTTCTCAAGTTGGGAAGATAAAAAAGCTCCACTTGAAAACTTTGCTTCATGCAATTTCTCTTCTCATTCAGTCATTGATAGGCAATTTTTAGTTCTGCTCTCATTTGTTTTATCTATGGTATCCAATGAACAAATTATTACAGTGCAATAGTATTCCAACTTTTATGTTGTATGATTCTTAAAAATCATTGACTGTACTACAGAGTACAAATATTTTTTGCAATGTAAATTAATTTTGTACCAGATATTAGTGAGCTGAATACCTGTATATCATTTTGTAGTACATTTTGAATATAGGCTACACTTTACAACCATAGGGATCTATAGTTGTTAGACTGCATAGGAAGAAACACAATACCCTGCCCAAATGTTTTCTGACTCCAGGCTGCCAGGCACATGTTTAATGATTTTTCTTTGTAGTGGAATGTACTCAAATCAGGTTATGAGGATATGACATGGTAATCTCAGTGTACCCTTTTTATACATCAAATTTTGTCTGCCTAACCAAAAAAGACACAAACCTAAGTGAAAATTCAACATGAAAACCAGCAAAAGACTAGGCTTATTTGCAGTAAACAGACATGAAAATCACACTGTCTTTTTACTAGGCTTAACTCAGTTGAATATAGGACCACACTTTACAACTATGGGGATATATAGTTGTTAGATTGCATAGGGAAAACTTTTTTTGATTTCTGTTTCTTTCTTAAAACTCATATTGTAAAATAACATGCTGTGGTATATCTATACTACATCAACATCACTTCACAAAGTGTGCTTATTTTAGCTAAAGATGTAGTGATAAGTACAGTGGAAAACTTATGCAGTACATATCATCCACAGAAGATGTTTCATAAGAAAACTGTCCGAATGTTTGTAAAGTTGATTACCAGTTGTTAAAGTTAAATTTATACAGGTGAACGTTGCAGAAATCAAAATTGTGATGTCAAAGCTGTACATTTGTTACTTCCACGATGAAGTCCAATTCTCTACTCAAAATGTACATGAAAATTTATAGGAATGATATTTAGAAGTTAATGGCAGAATAATATGTGCTGATTTGTTTTAAAAAACCTGGAATTTACACACCATTTTATGTAACCTGTACCAGCTATTTAAGTTAATTGATGTATATTTCCTGTATTATTTTACAAATTTGTATTTCTTTACCCTACACACAATTGAATTATTTAACTGTTTAATGTGTTCCTTCAACACCACAAAGTTATTAGCTTTGAGATGGGTATGACAAAATACTGTAATATAAGATTTTTTTCTTTTTGG
>JAIGNY010001951.1:1032500-1105778 GCA_020152595.1 Chiridota heheva | reverse complement strand
ATATCAGGAATAGACTTTCCCATGATTTTCAATTAGATTAAGGAATGAAATTTGAAGAATTACATAAGATTTTAAGCAGTTCGCCCAATCATTCATCACAAATTTTGTGTTTAACCCTAACACTACCAGCACTTTTTGGAAAATGCGCCTGGGAGGCGGAGTCAAAGAAGGGGTTCCCAAAACGGCAATAATATCGCGCATGGGAGAGTAAGGGTTAAGCACAGGCTGATTATTGAAGGGTCCTTTGTCTTCCAAGCAGCAAAATCGCGCTTGTTCCTCTTCAGTGACCCGGTGGGCCGCCCACCAGGACCATGCTGCATATATTTCTGAGTTGGCACACTTGTCACGGGTTGATTAATCCTTACTCTACCAGCAGTTTTTAAAAAGTGCGCGTGGGAGGCGGAGTCAAAGATGGGGGTACCCAAAACGCTGATCAAATTTTGATCAGCCATAACTAAAAAACTAAAATTTTGAAAATTGAAAATCGGATCTGCTCAGATTTCAATCTATAAAGAAACTGCTACATGTTGATAGTTTGTTTGATAGACCAATCAGATGAGAATGAAGTCTTGCTAACCTTTGATACGAAAATAGATGGAAAAGAACAAATTCACTTACAGGACTGAGCACATCGTAAAACTTGCCCATCCGTTCCACAACCCATGCTTCTTGCTGTGGTACAAAGAGGACGATAGTATTCCTTGGCATGCCACTGCTGTAGCGGACTAGAGGTTTGGATACAGAAGTACATGATGCGCAAGGGGCAAGAAGTCTCTGTTGAAAAATAGCAAAACTGATTTTTGTAGGCAAGGTTGCATCAAATTATGTCATTGGTCTAAATGCAGGCCCATAGTTTCGCATTTCCATAGGGGTGCTCTACCCGGCCCCTCTTTCACTAAGCACTCTACATTTTGTTCACAAAACATACTTTTGAGAACTATTTGGATTTCTTTTCATGGATGCTGATTACAGTTCATAAAAGATGAAGCGACATTATTTGTTTTATTGATTACTCTCTTATTTACATTTTAAGTGAAATCAAACCTGCCCTCAAAGTGCCCTTGGTGCCTTGTAAATGCCCTTTTGGTCAGTGATACCATGCCCCTTTCTGGACCAACCTAGGTGTTTGAAATTCCCTTTTTGATTATAATTGATCTCCATACAAAACAATCATCAAAGAAAGGCTGTTTTAGATATTCAATCAACAATTTTTTCAATGAAAAGAAAAAGAGGGTAAGTATAAGGCAAGACTATAATTTAGCACTTTGCAGAGATGATATCTAGCCTCCACTACCCTAAGCTATTTCACTATGCTAAATATTTCTTAGAGTTTATATCTTTATGAATTACTCCTCCCCAATAGGTACCAGGTTCAATTCCCTTCATGAGCGCTGCATTGTGTCCTTGAGCAAGACACTTTACTTGCTTCCGTCCACCCAGCTGTAAAATGAGTACCAGCATTGCTGGAGAGTTAATCTATGATGCACTGGCATCGCGTCCAGGGGGAGTCATGTGCTTTCATCTGCTTGGGCCATTAAAACCAGGAATAAGCACCAGCTGTATGAGCCTAATGGCTCGGATGGATTTAGCTTTAATTTCTATCTACATTAAGAATTATGACCCCCCAAAAAAACTTATGTGTGCTCATTCTAAACACTTCAAGATTGTCTCGTCTACTCTCACAACTGATTTCTGCCAAGATCATATTACTACTTTCAGTTTTATCCAGGCTAAGCATTTATTGTTTTAAGTTCCTTTCAGGCAAGGTTCACATTCCATCATTTCCCTTTCATGCCAGAAATTAATTAATTTGATTTCTTTTGATATAAGAATCCAATTTATTTGATTTACTTATGAGTCCAGAAATTTGATGGTTTGGATTTCCTTTCAGGGCATGAATTTATTGTTGAGCACATTCCATTGGAAAGTTTCAACTATAAGTCTTGACAGATCTCACCCTTAAATATCCTCACCCCTCCATTTCTGTCGTTTTCCTGTATAAAGCACAAATCTTAATCACCCCTTCTTAATTACTATCAAAAACATCAATTTAATACAAAATTTTGTCATTTCCCAAGACATATTGATGACAAAAAAAACACACAAAAAACAGAGGGGACAGGGGAACACATCAACTTTGTCCAACCTCGTTGGCGGAGGTAAGAATGAGAAATGGGATGATAATATGCTTCAAAAGGTACATTAATTGTTATTCCATATATATTGTAGCACATGTTAATACATTTTATTGAGTTCGAAAAACTTAAGTTTAAAATGTTGCTGACAGAATTGTAACCCGTTCAAATAGGTTTTGACCATATATCACCTGTTTTAAAGAAACTCCACTGGCTTCCTGTACCGTACAGAATTGAATTCAAGCTACTTTTAATAACCTACAAATCTATCCATGGACCTCTACCTAAATATTTGGCTGATCTCATTCACTTCAAATCATCTTCAAAAAATATATGTTCATCGAACAAGCATCTTCTCCACACACCAAAATGAAAACTTCCATCTTTTGGTCCTCCTCCTTCACATGTGCTGCACCTGTTTTATGGAATTCCTTGCAACTTAATATTAAACTTTCTCCCAATGTCAATGTCTTTGAAAGGAGGATCAAACTCATCTTAATGCGGAAGCATTTTCTCTTTAGCACCGCTGAATATAAGTGTATGTACAGTATTATCCATTGTGGATAATGGGTGTTACAAATTATCATGAAAATTGAGCATTGCGGTCTATTAATGAAAGTTTTGTTGCCATTCATAATAATGGCGAAGGTCATTTGACAAAATTTCACATGAAAGATAACCATGAAGGGTGTTTCAGCTAGGCAAGAGAGAATAAAATTGTGCTAGCATGTTTGTAAACTCAATAATGGTGTTTCTTCTGACATCACGAGGTCACATGACTTTGTTTACATCACAATTTTGTCAGAAAACACTGTCGTCTGATGTACACATAGACTTATATGCGTTTGCATTTTGTTATATAAGATTATTTTTGTAAGATAATTATGCTGAAATCTTGCTGTGTTGTTGGTAGCACTAATAGATGTGTGTGGGGGAATAAAAAGACATTTGATTGATATCTATCTGATCTTGATCGACGTTCGAAGTGGGTTTCTGCTGTACGACGTGACGACTTCAACCTACGGTTCACACTAAGATTTGCAGCAAGCACTTTATATCAGGTATGTAGGCTTTGTCTGAGTATAACGAACAATCAGCTGGTGTTAACGTTAAAGTTACTCTTCATATACCCGGTGAAAATATAAAACTTAAGGAAAATATAAAGTAAAATCAGAAGCGAACAAAAAAATTAAATTAGTAAAATTTGCTGAACTGTTACTGGTCGGTTAGCATGTAATATGTTTGTTGTACGTGTGATGTGACTGAGCTGTGTGAAGACGCGTGAAACGCAACGACGCTGCTGTCCTGCAAAATGGAGTTAAGAGTCACGTGATGAAATCCCTCTATAAGATGCAAAAGTGGCATAATAAACTACAAATTTATATCAACACTTTTGGCAGGACAAAATGAACTTGATCACTTTGAGGGCTCCTACTTGCAAGTAAGTTTAACCATGAAGCAGCCCTTTATTAGTAATATTTTGATTTATCCTCACTGAGCTAGAACTACATGTAGAGGAGCCACCTGCAGCATCATCTCAGAGTACTGTATGTCGTGGGTCATTCCATCTCAAGTCATCCCAAAAAATTCAGATTCTAAACAGCCTTTTGACTCAAGATTTTGATAAAATTTGGTGTAAATGGAAAAATATAAACAATTATCGAAATAGTGAAATTGGACCAGCGGTTTAAAAGTTTAATATGGCCCTTTTAAAGTGGATACAAATCGTAAATTCTCACTTATGTAGAAATGACTGCAACTTGGCAAGCAAACTAGTTGTGACATCACAGCCTTATATTCCTCAGTTTTGTATTTCATTATATTTCTTCCTAAGATTTTGTGGCTTAAAACAATTAGACATGTCAGAAAGAAACAACATAATATATAATTTTTACTACATGGCCCAATACAGTATCTATCACTAAGAGGGGTCATTATAGGTCACCCTCAAATTGCAAGATAAATTCCTTAGCAATCAAAAAATATTCAAAAACTTTCCTCCTTTGGTGCTAAACCATGGAAAATTTGAGACACTTTTTTGAGAATTCTAATGTTAATAGAAATTAAATTTCATTCATTTTTTATTAGTAATTTCAAGTTAAATCAAATTAGTTACATTTAATCATGAACAAATCCGATATTTTTGATTAAAAATTACCCTTTCAAAATTATGTTTAATCCTGTAAATTGGTCAACTATTAATTAATTATATCATTAAATTTAAAAGAGGCTGCAAAGAAACAACTGTTTTAACTTTTAAATCTAACATGGCTTTCAGTATAGCTTCGAATTTTCTCTGATTTTCTTTTTTTTTTTCTTTTTTTTTTTGCAGTAATGGATTGTAATAAAGGAATTTATCTTGTGATTTTTAAGACTTTCATGACCACCGATGCACAAGTTTTTGAATAAGAATCATGCAGTCTATTAATATAAGGCAGAGTAGGTAGCTCAGTTGGTAGAGCACACAACTGAGATACTGGAGGTACCGGGTTCAAGCCCCAGTCTGGTCTAACCCGTTTTTCGACAGCTATGCAAACAGGTACGCCAAAAATCAAGGCGGAAGTACGTCGTTTGCAGCTCCTGTTCCCTCATTCAGCTGTTGAGAAAAGTGACAATGGTTGAATGGCGCTCACCGTCCTTTCGAGGGGACGTTAAGCCGTCGGTCTAGTAAAGGGTAGGGTGAATACCCGGTGTTCATCCACTTCCAGCCTGGTCATAATTCATGTTCACAGCATGTTTGCTCAGTTTATTTCTACCTGCATTTCAGCAAGGAGTGTTGAGCAGTATACCAACACAAACAGAACACTAACTAACACCTACAGTATGGTTGCAAATGATAAGGCCTAGTGGTTTATGAAATTTTGCACCCTCTTGGATAATAACGTTAGAGCTGCATAGAACTTAAATTTCTTTAAATTGGCCTATTCTAGTATTCGGTCAACCAGGCATTTTAAACATCCAAAACTCTTTGTCGGTGAAAACATGTTACGATATGCCTAGTTATTATACACATCCCTCAGTATGGTTGACATTGGGATTGCTGTATGAGGGTTGTTGTAAAATGGGTACAATTACTGTTTTTTCAAATTCACACGTTGTAAAAAGTTAATGATTGAAAAATAACTTACTTTTTGGATATTCTTATACCAATTAGTCTAAATAATACACTTTTCCAAAAAACTTTTCCTAAATGTTTACCTATTTAGCACCACAATGGGATAAAGTTCTCTAATTCGATGTTTTGGTTGCCATCTTTCTTAGTCACAGCATGTACAGTATGTGATCAAATATTAAAATGTTCGCAAATAAGTTTTAGAATGTTCCACTAAACTGCAGGTTGATTTTCCGCTTACAACATTTTTTTGGTGCATATAATTTAATTCAATTCAATAATTTTAGTATAAAAACTGTGTGCGAAAACAAATAAATAAAACATCAAGAAATGTTTAAATTATATAATTGTACTTTATGAGTATTATCTAAATTTTTTCCTCAAATAATCTAAAACATATAACCCTCGCTAAAATGTTATAGCCCCGATAAGCAGTGTTTTAAACTTTGAAGAGCTCGTCAGATGATTTTTACGGAAGAAAAGTTGTCCAGTAAATATTTCGATAAAAGTAAGTAAAATCACCATAAAAACAGTTTTTCGAAGACATGGATGGGCTTTAAAGATCGTGATTAAGCATTGTGGGTGAAAAAAAGACTGTAAAATGGTTTAAAAGATCTTAAAACTGAGATTTTCCTATATTTTAATACAAGGCTTAAACAGTACAGCAGGGTATAGGTTATTGTAGTACCCTCGGACAGACAGTCAGCCATCACTAACGGCAGCCATACTAACACAGCTGGCATCAGTCCAACGGTACTACGAGAAAGTACTAGCTTTAGATTTTATATGCATGGTACAGTCTCTCTAAATGTGATCTATTTCACACTGGCTGTAATGGCAAACTACAAGTTTTCACCGACAAACTGGTTCTTAAGATTTATGCACATTATTATGACCTCATCCCAAATACTCAAATATTAGACCAATGCCTAAGCTCATCAGCTTTGTGAAAGAAAAATATAAAAATGCATTCCCATCCCAACATAAAGTACAAATATTTTGACAAAAATCAGGCAAAATGGCAGCCATTTTGAAGTGTTTTACAACAACATTAGTCTCAAAAAGTCTAGGCCTAACTAACTTGATGTAAATACTCCATAAATGCTGAGTTCCCACAAGGGAAAATCATGTCAACAAACAAACAAAAGAAATATGTTATACTTTTCATCCAGAACTGTGAACATGCTATTTTTAGAGGGCGGTAATCACAGCACGAACAAAAATGGCTGCTCCATTTGTAATTTATTTTTGACAGAATTAATGTTTTACTCAATTGGAATATATATACTAGATTGCTTTGAAAGATGGTGTTGATGTGGTTGAGGTACAAGTTGTGAGCGACACAGGAGACAATATTGCCGTAGTCAAGCTTGGCACGAATGGTGAGCCTGAAAATTTTGAGGAGAGCATGGCTGTTTGCACCCCAAGTGGTGTTGGAGAGGAGTCGGAGGATGTTGGGGAAGCTGTTGCATTTTAGTTTCAGGTTGGTAGTATGTTGCTTGTAGGTGAGCTTAGGGTCTAGAGTTGGACCCAGGAATTTTGTGTGTTTAATTTAGGGATGCGATTGCCATTGAGCACAAGGTTCGGGTTGGGGTGGAGGTTGTTGAAATGACAGAAATGCATGCAGACTGTCTTGTCTATGTGTTTTAAAATTGGGAGTCAGGACCAATGTTGGCAATTGCCCATTAGGCGAAAAGATAAAAGGCCTAGGCCTATTTTAAAATATTATTGGAGGCCATGCTCTTCCCACCATTGCTCCCATGGCCCATAGAAAATATCCTTCATTTTTTTTCTCTTTAAATAAATACTAAATGTATGTTACATCTTTTGAGCACTATGTGTATTTCTATTCGTTTTCAAACTTCAAGAATGACTTAAAATAATTTCCTAAAACTTTTAAAAGGGCACCTCCTGTCCCGGTCCACCCTCAACTTTCAAATGGGCACCTCCTTCCCCCCTTACTCTATGACAAGGGGAAGTGGCTTCCCTTGCCCCAGTGATCCCGGTATCGTTGCCTATATAGCTAAGGCTTAATCGTAAGGCCTATCAAAAGAAGGTAAGTAAAATAAAATGCATGCTCTAAAAATTATTTTGAAAAAGAGAAGTACAAATATCTACGTGAGAAACAAAATTCAAAAATACCATTTACGACATTTTGGTTTGCAAAGTCAAGCATAATTTCCTGAGTCAAGCTTGCAGAAATATAACGAAGCATACATCAAGGATATTGTCATTACGAAGTCATAATTCATATTTACAAAAGGGCCCAGTCAATTATAAGTATAGGGCCCACCAAAAAGAGATAAATAGGTCGTTCCTTTACGTCCCTTGCTATCATAATGCCTGACATTGTTAAATCATATGTTGAGCCTACCAGAAAAGATAGAATGGGCCTTCATTTCTGTACTATTGGTAACATATATGAGCCTAGTATTAAACAAATAATTTGAATTGGTGTGTGCAATAACCAACACCAACAATTGTAGGCTGTATCTATCAATTTAGTTAACAAGAAAGTCAAGTGTTACACTTTTTTAGGCAAACCATATATCCTACTATAGTACTAACAGTAAACAGAAAAATTTACCAGGTGACAATTGCTCCTAAAGAATCCAGTGCTCTCTTCGAGTTCATATGCACATTTCAAAGCTCATTTCAAAGTCATCACAACGTTTCTTTAGTTTACAGCAAATTGTTGCCAAGTATTAGGCCTAGTAAGTATTATAGCCTAGGTTGCCATAATGCTAGGAACACCTGTAATCTAACGTAGGCCTAGGCATAGGCTAGGCCTACGTGTGCACTGTGTGGTACTGGTAGCCTACTGTGGCTTTTTTTAATTTCCAAATGTGACCTAGTATTGTATTGTAATAACATAACGTAAGTGACACGTTTAGAGTATACAATACAGAAGACTCACCTTGGATATTTGAAGGGTGCGAATGGCGGCCATTAAATATCCTTTGTCTGTGCAACTTTCACTAAAAATAATTATGTTGAAATTGAATAATATTTTAGTCTCGAATGTGTTTCTGACGACATCTTTGGCAGTTTACGTGATGTGGATGTATTGCACTATTACGAATCCAAATACAATCTATGTCGATTGCCACACGCGTTTTACCGGTCAATATCCACCTGTCTATTGAAAATCGGCCAAAGTGGGCAAAAAACGGTCAAATCAGTTTCCAATGGACTGAATCATTCATTGAAAGAAGTACCAAACAATATAAAATACAAGATAAATATATTAGAAATTATTCAAGGGCGGATCCAGGATTTTCAAAAAGGGTCCAGTCAAATCATGGAAAATGGCCCTAAATTACCCATGCACTTAGCACGTATTATTTTCCGTCCAAATATTTTTGTCAGTTTTTAAGAATTTTTTTGAAAAATAATACCATTTTGTAGTTAGAATGCTGAATGGGTATCATAAGATAACTTTACAGGTACAATATACCCGGTATATGAATTCAGGAGAATGGTCTACTGCAAAAAAAAATATAAAAAAAAACTACAGAAACACATAGAGAACCCTGTATTTTTGTTTTCTATGATAAAAGTGAGGGAAGCTCAGCGTATTCAGTAGGGGTGGATAGTGGAGAAGGAGAAAGGAAGGGAGGGGGTGCAATCAGTAGACCCTTTTTACTGGGGGTGTAAAATTACAAATTTACCGAAGAAAGAGTTTGACGCTACCGACAAAAAAAAAATCCACATTCAGGGCCAAAAAAAAAAAGGGTTATCGGTCCAAAATTGCAGAACGAGTGCCATAATACTTATTTTTTTCAATTTGTTAGGTAGATTTTTCATCATCTGTGATCGAAGTTTTACTGACGCGGACCTTGAGGGGAGAGGGGAGTGGCATTAGTAGACCCTTTTGATTCGGGGTGTAGAATTACAAGTTTACCGACGAAAGTGTTTGACGCTACCAACAAAAATATATTCCACATTCAGGGCCAAAAAAAAAAAAAAAAAAAAAAAAAAAAATGAGTCATTGGTCCAAAATCGCAAAACGAATGCCATAATATATATATTTTGTTCAATCTGTTTGGTAAAGTTTTTATCATCTTTGATCGAAGTTTTACTGACGCCGACCTTGATTTACCAACATGTCTTGAATTTTACCGACAGCTTTATCAAAATTGTGTGTGTGTGTGTGGGAGGGGGGTGGGTGTAACACCTTACACCTCCAGTACTTCCCCCCACCCCTAGGGGGGTATTCCGTATATAAATGTATATAGCGGGATATACGTACCGCGGTACCATGGTATACACTATATTATAGCTAAATAAACTGTAAAATAAGTTAAATGTCGGCCAAATTTAGCGATGGCTTTTGTTCATAGCGAAATAAAAAACGTGCAAATTTCCTTAAATTTTCGGGCAATTTTCTTCAATTTCTTTCAATTTTGGGCAATCCTCTTTGATTTTGGGAAAATTTGTTTCATATACAGAAACTTCTTTAGTTTCTTTCATTTCCTTCAAGGTTTATGATTAAATTTCGTGTAATTTTTTCAATTTCTTTCATTTTGGGGCAGTTCTCTGCGATTTCTTTCAATTTTAGGGGATGTTCTTCAATTTGTTTTATTTCGGGCAATCATCGCATCGATTTGAGGCAATTTTCGTTGATCTTCTGCTAATTTTTTTTAGTTTTCTTCATTTTGGGAACTTAATTTCAAAAACTTTTCTTCAATTTTTTTCCTTTCTTGGCAACTCTTTTCCATTTTTCGGAAACTTTTCTTTGATATTCAAACAATTTTCTTCCAATTGTCGGCTAATTATCTTCCATTTGTTTCATTTCAGAAAAATCTTCAATTCTCTGACAATTTTCTTCAATTTTTCACGATTTTCAAGCAATTTTTTTCATTCTTGGACAATTTTCTACGAATTTCGGAAATTTTCTTTTACTATTCAAACGCTTTCAACGGAGATCAGACATAATATTTGTCATGAAAAGTTTTAGAACTGATCTCGACCCAACAGCCAGACCAGACCGGTCATGACGCCAAGTGACAACTCTTCCAAGTCCATTTCGTCCTGTCCCGTTAAGCATAATACTCCCGTTTCCAATTTTTAAATTTGAAGGAAATATTTTTTTCCAAGAAAAAATGAGGAAATTGATTTTGAAAGATTTTAACAAATTTTAAATTTCACAGAGAAAATGGAGACGATCAATTGTATAAATCTTCAAAAGGGGTCCGCAGTGGGGCTGAAGTCCCCCGAGATTATTAAAAGTCATCTAAGATTTTATTTTGAAGTTAGTGATGTAAACGCAGTTCGCATATGGGGTCTTGGGGACGATACCCCCGTAATATCAGATTATACCTTTCAAAAAAATGTTTTTATAGCTAAGCTAATTATAAGCCACCGTAAAACAAATGATGAGAAGTTGATAGCTGCAGTAAACTTATGGATATTCAAGGAATATCAATTTGCAGAAAAAATATATTATAAAAAAGGACATATTATTTACATTGTTCAACAAAGTGTAACACTGCTAACGGTTACATGGGTTAGGTGAGTGAAAGTATATGGCTTTAGTGTTAGAAATTATTTTTGTGAAAATAAACAAAAAAGAGGAGTTGGGGGAGGGGAGGGGGTGTGGTGGGGAAGGGAGGTTCAGACCCCTGTACCACTTTCTGGATCCGCTCTTGTGATATATATTTGTTTTTGCTTCACACAAAAGTTTCCACAGAGTCAAATGGAAACAAATATTATTTTACTGTATATCAGGAGTTTCAATGCCCTGATGTAAGAAATGCTAAAAATAGATCGTGAGTAATTTTAGTTAAAAGTGAAATTAAGGAAAGAATGAATTTACTTTAGCAAAATATTCAAAACGGCCCAAATTGGTACTGAACAAATTTTACTGGCCAAACATGTTTTAAAACAGCCAAATTTGGCCGGTAATAGGCCAATATGGCAAGCATGTCAATTAGCATCAATCTCATGAAGGTCAGAGTTTTGGTTGGGGCACAGCAGTCAAGATGAAAAATAGGAACTGGGTACTGAAAATGATCTGCTATATAAATATATATATATATATATATATATATATATATATATATATATATATATATATATATATATATATATATATATATATATATATATATATATATATATATATATATATATATATATATATATATATATATATATATATATATATATATATATATATATATATATATATATATATATATATATAGTGCATTCAACATAATTGAATAGTAAATCCACGTGTTGATCCATAAAAGTAAAAACAAAATACAGGAGGCTGTGGTAAAGCTAGATGTGGAGTATGTAAACACGTCAACACCAACACCGAAATCACGATCAACAACCAAACACTAAGACCTGGAAACTTTACTTGCGACTCGGCAAACGTCATTTACCTTCTATACTGCCAAAAATGCCCTGAGGCTCATTACATAGGCGAAACAGGAGGTAAATTCAGGTATCGCTTTAACAACCATACACATTCCATCAGACACGACAAGGGACTTCCTATACCTTTACACTTCAACACTCCTGGACACAACATAAATGACATCAAAATCTGCTTATTGAAAGGAAATTTTAGGAATACAAAAGACTCGCGGAATTACAACACATCGTAAAATACAAGACCAAGACTCATGGTCTTAACAAAGACATGTCATTTCTGAGCAATTACACCGCATTCAAATAAACTACATGACATCACAATTGATTTTCAACGCATTCTTTCATGATCTCTTTCCACGCTCCACACGACGGTCCCAGATAATACGCTTACTACCACGCACAGCACACACGCATTCACACGCGCATTTACTTTTGCGCTCCTACACTGTTTGAGTATGTTTATGTTCAAAGTTATCATGAGTATTGTAATTCACACTGAAGAAGGACACAGGCGTGTCCGAAAATTTTGTGATTTTAAAATAATGTTGATTCAATAGACATCATCATCCTCCTGTATTTTGTTTTTACTTTTATGGATCAACACGTGGGATTTACTATTCAATTATGTTGAATGCACTATATATATATATATATATATATATATATATATATATATATATATATATATATATATATATATATATATATATATATATATATATATATATATATATATATATATATATATATATATATATATATATATATATATATATATATATATATATATATATATATATATATATATATATATATATATATATATATATATATATATATATATATATATATATATATATATATATATATATATATATATATATATATATATATATATATATATACAAGAAAATAGAATACAAGGTAAGTCAAATTCCGTCAACAAAGATTTATTGAAATACAAAATTTTCGGGCTTCCTAAGCCCTTCTTCAGTGTAGAAATGCAACACGAAACTGTCAAGTGAAAACTTAAATAAAACTTAAATAAAACAAATGAAACGCATGACAGATGAGAAACAGCTACAACAAAGAACGCTCTTATAGGTGACGTAACAAGAACAGGCTAGCGCGTCTAGAATCAAATTACAAGTGCGTAAAAATTGCATTGCTACCTTTCTACACGTTATGCGCAATGCAGTGCGCGCAGAGGAGAGAAACGTTTACGTACTTTTGAAGTAACTAAAACGACTTAAAGATGCAAGATCTTTGTTAAGACCCTCTGTTATGGTTTGGTATTTAAAGATGTACATGAGTTCAGCGGTTTTTCTGTCTTTTTCAAACCTAAAACCACCTGCTAAAATGCAGAACCGCAAGTCATTAATGTTGTGATGGTGTGTGTCTGTGTTAAAATGTTTAGCAATAGGAAGGCCCTGTGTGTTGTTACTGATGGAAGAGAGATGATTATTATATCGGAAGCGAAATTTAGTTTTAGTTTCTCCAATGTACTTTGCTTTGATGCACTTTTTCCAGTAAAGTAGATAAACCACATTGGATGAATCGCACGTGAAGGGTCCCGGTTTTACAATGTGTTTACCTACTTTAATTGTATTCCTGGTGTCCATATGTTTACAAAGATTACATCTGGTCTTGTTGCAGGTCGTATTACCTGACTGTACTTGTATGGTAGGGAGAATGCTACGCACTTACAGCCTGTGCAAATTGGGGGGCTGCCTTCGAGCGTACACAGGAGCAGCGTCAAAAACTTAAGCAATTGTGGGGTCGCTTTTAAGGGAAGGATACGCTTTCTTAAAATCCTTAACCAGGGGTTCAATTTGTGGATTGAACCTGGTTACAAGGGGGATGCGTTTGGGTAAGGGTTCCCTGGGACGATACATAAGCAAAAAATTCCTGTCCAGTGGCTGTACGCGGCGAAAGGAGCGCAGCAGCAGCTTAAAGGGATAGTCTCTAGATTTGAAATACCTAAACAAATTAGTCGCATTACTGATGAATAAGTTATTACTTGAGCATATACGTCTGTATCGCAAGAATTGGCTGTAAACAATTGATTGTTTAAGGTGTTGTGGATGAAGACTATTGTAGTTCAGGTATGTGTGTCTATCTGTGGGTATAGTGTATACTGTTTTTTTTTTAAGTTGTTGTTAACGATTTGTATTTTGACGTCCAAAAATTGCACGCTTTTTGTGGATTTATAACAAGTGAATTTAATTGTTGAATGAAAATCATTAAGTGCAAGTACAAATTCATTGAGCTTTTGAAGGCCATGGGTCCATAAGAGGAAGATGTCGTCGATATACCTGAAGTAACACAGGGGTTTGCAAGTGCATTGAGCAAGAAATTTATCTTCAAGATTGGCCATAAAAATATTAGCGTAACATGGGGCCATTTTGGTACCCATGGCTGTCCCATTTATTTGCAAATAGAGGGCGCCATTGAAAGAGAAATAATTGGATTGAAGGATAAATTTAATCAACTTGCCAAGGTCCTCGCCTGAAGTGACGGAGGAAGAATTACGTGCAATGATATCTTCACAAGCACGGACACCTTCCTTATGTGGAATATTTGTGTACAGACTCTTAACATTTAGGGTAACCAGTAGACAGTCTTCTGGTAAATTAACAATCGGCTTCAATTTCCGTAAAAAGTGACTTGTGTCCTGAATGTAACTAGGTATTGAGCAAAGAAGAGGCGGCAGCTCTCTATCCACGAAGGCCGATACAAACTCTGTTAAAGTGCCTGTTCCGGAAACAATGGGTCGTCCTGGAGGATTGACTCCGAGCTGACGGGCCGTCTCGATGGGGTCATCATTGTTGACTGAAGAACCTGAAGCACGCACAATAGATTCCAGCTTGTGTATCTTCGGTAAGGTGTAATACCTACCAACAACAGGATTCGGTGGGAACAAATTCTGCACCTTGTCTCTTGTTTCGGGCTCAAGTTCGAACAGTAGGGACCGCAATTTCTTGCTTAAAAGCTTAGTGGGATCATTATCCAGAGGTTGGTAAAACTTACTGTCATGGAGTTGTGTATGAGCTTCCTCTATATATTTCTCTCTGTCCAGTATAACTGTCGACCCTCCCTTATCAGCAGGTTTGATAATGATGTCCTTATCGTTTCGAAGAGATTGTAAAGCAGTATGCTGTCCTTTAGATAAGTTACCACGTAATTTTCTTTGTTCGTTCTTTACCGCAAAAAGATAATCGTCAAGCTGTTTTTCAATGTTCTTTAAATGGGCGTCGAGGGTGGCGTTTCTGCCAGAAGGGGGTGTCCAAGAAGATCTTTTCTTGAATGGTGTCGGTATGTGTTCTTGGCCAATATTTGTATCACGTGATTGAAAATACTCTGCTATGCGGAGACGTCTTGTGTATTCATTGATGTCTTGGCAGAGTTCAATTTCATTAAGTTTCTTAGTGGGACAAAATGATAGTCCACGATTAAGCAATCCGGTTTCCTCAGCGGAAAGTACACGCTTAGGGAGATTGAAAACCGTTTCACTTTTCCTGGCAGCAATGTCCAAAGAATAACTGTCCGGTAGCAACTGTTCAAGTTCTAATGCGTTAAGAATCCGTGACTTTTTGATCAGTTTGTCTATCTTAACTCTCTTCTTTTTGATGCAAATTTGTGTTTCTTTAACCAATAATTGGTCCAGGTATTTCAAAGTTTCTTCCAATACAGAGCCGGAAATGGCGTTGGAAAGAGCTTTGCAAGATGACTCAATGCTTGACGATAAAACCTTCTGTATAGCATAAGCCTGATGCATTGCTTGGTTCCTTAGCTTACTGGACGTGCAGTCAAGCAGAGTTTGGGAACGCCGATTGTGTGCTCCTTTGTGTAAAATAGGATTTTTTAGACGAGGTCCTTTAGGAATAATATCAAGCGTGATTGAAAATACATTAAAAAAATTTTTTTATTTATATATATATATATATATATACATATATTTATATATATATATATATATATATATATATATATATATATATATATATATGTATATATATATAGATATATATATATGTATATATATGTATATATAATATATATATATATATATATATATATATATGCAGTACCCAGTTCCTATATATATATATATATATATATATATATATATATATATATATATATATATATATATATATATATATATATATATATATATATATATATATATATATATATATATATATATATATATATATATATATATATATATATATATATATATATATATATATATATATATATATATATATATATATATATATATATATATATATATATATATATATATATATATATATATATATATATATATATATATATATATATATATGTGTGTGGCGTCCATTTAAAGGCCTGGTGGGGTGAATAGGCTTCAGGGAAAAGCCCTGTAAGCTCTGGAAATTTCTTGCTTCCGATGCCACAAAATGGCTCAAAATCAAACAAATAAATAAAAGAAATTCATTTTATGAAAAGAAAGAAATTTTAAATTCCATTATTAAAATCTATTCAAATAAGCATTATAAGCATAAACCTTTACTTTAGTCCACGGGATGTGCTCTGCATGTCACTGGCAGGTAGAGCACCATCCAATGTCACTCCATTCCAAAGATAATGTGTGGTTTATAACGTTATGCAATCATTTAAACTCCCATTAAGCTAAGCCATTCCGATAAAAAAGACATAACGTTACAGAGGCCGATCAATGTGTCACCTTCAATCAGTGGTGTATTTAGCTTTCGGTGCAAGGGAGGGCAAACGGTAATCATCAGGAAAAGGTTGTCCATCGAGGCGCATGGTGAACGGAGGCGAGGGGAGTCTGATTTCACCTTCCCGCTTGAGAGGTAAAATTGGGAACTTTAAATTTTTAATATAAAATGAAAAAAAGAAAAGAAACTTGGAAATTGTTGTGAAATTATTGGAAATGAATTGTGTGACTTTGTCAACATTTCCTAAAATGAACAAAATTCCCAAAAAACTTAAAAAAATTGCCAGAAAATCGAAAAAATTGCCAGAAAATGAAAGAAATTGGTGACAATTTCCCGAAAATCGAAGGAATGAAAATGGAAGAATTTTTTCTCTCGAAAATTAAACATATTTTCCGGAAAATGAAGATTTGATTTCGAAGTCATAACCAAATTTCGGTGATATCTAAGGTATATATTTATCATTTACAGTTTATTTTCCTGATATGTAAAGCATATTGTATACTGGTATATCCCGCTATTTTGCCGGGAAGGAAGAAAAGAGTGGGGAGGGGAGGAGGGGGGGGGGGGGGGGAGGGGGGGAGGAAGAAAAGGGGGGAGGGGGAGGGGAGGGGGGAGGGGGGGAGGAGTTTCCCACCTGACCCACACTGAATACGCTACTGAACCTGACCCACACTGAATACGCCACTGACCTTAAAGCCTTAGTGATATTATCCTAATATCCTTCATACTATGGATGCTGATTAAATGCCACAGGTCGCGAAAATAGAAATAATATCATGACTTAAGGACGGATCCGTGAAATGAAAAATTTAATTGATGACAAGTGGGATATTTTTAATTACATATTTGCTACAGAGAAGAAATTTAACAAACAGAGACGAAATTTACCCAACTCAGCAAAAATGCAGTGGAATGAGTACAATTCCCCGGGTGCACCTCTCCTGGTACATTCCCCTCCCCTCCAAAGGAAAGGAAAGCAAACACAAAATATAGGAGAATATTATTCAGACAAAACACTCTTTCCCATCTTGAAACTGTTGTGCACGTAACGTAAATGGATGTATCTGGGGGAAGCTCTGAAAAATTCAGTGTTTTCCAAGAATGTTTCTTATCAAATTTATTCTGCAAAAGACATATTTGTTATTTTTGACAGCAAAATTAGGGTTTCAAAACAACTTTTCAGCAGGTGAGGGACTAGGAACCTCGATTAAAGAACTGTAGTTCGTGGAGACGGGGATGTTTCTCTAATCCCCACATTAAGTACATGTTTTTTAAAACATTTTTTCGAACTTGCTACGTTTTCCCATAAAAAAATTCCCGTTCCCCCCTCCCCCTCCTTAGTTATGTCACTGCGAATGGGGATTGGTTTAGGAGACCTTTGCTCCTATAGCGCTCCCTACTCTTCGTTGATGAGAATTACGAACCACCTTAAAGGAATAGTTTAGGGGTCAAGCAAGTCCATCTTATATGAAAGAGGACTCCTAAAAAAAAAAAAAAATGGTGAAGAAAGCGTTCAAAATCTTATTCCGTTAGGATTTTTAAAGCTCTGTCTTATTCAAGTTTAAAGTTCTGTCTTTTCTGTATAGAAATGACTGGTGTAGTAAGTCTTCTATTGAAAGTTGGAGTATTCATCCTCACATTCATAACAATTGTTTGTTTGCTTGTTTGTTTGTTTGTTTGATGATGGTTTAACGGCACCACAACAACTAAGGTCAAATTGTGCCTGAGAGGTCTGATCATTCTAGAGGTTGGAAGTAAAGGAAACAGGGGGAGAATGAGATAAATTCAAGGACAAAAGGTCAGAAAGCTGTGATCGTGAGGGGAGGTGCATGGTTGAAACAAAAACAAAGTAGAGAGGGGGTGGAAGAGGAGAATTAAATATGGTCGTAGAGGGAGGCATGATGAAGGAAGGAGATAATTTTATCCGGAGGATTTTTCTGGAAGAACTCAGCAATTGAGTTGTAGGGAGCGAGGGAAGCTCTGGGAAGGTTGTACACGGGGCAAGCAAGGAGAACGTGATGGATTGTGAGGGTGCAATGGCAATTGTTGCAGAGGGGTCGGGGGAGCCAATAAGGAGGTGGAAGTGGGTGAGATGAGTGTGACCAATTCTAAGAAGGGTAATATGAACGTTGTCAATACGAGAGAGGTTGTTGATGGTGGCTTTGATCGGAATTGTGGGCTGGATGACATGGAGTTTGTTATCTATTTGGGACTTCTATGAGGTTTGCCAGCGGTCCCGAACAAGGGAAGTGATAAGCGCTTTGATGTCAGAGAGGGTTTTAGGAAAAGGGGCAGGGAGGAGGGTGAGGGCAAGCTTAGTGGCTGCACCAGCCCTGTCCTTCCCTGAGATGCCAACATGGCTGGGTATCCAGAAGAAAAGAATACTTTTCCTGCAGAGGGTGGGAGAAAGGAGCTTGCGGAGGAGGAGGTGGCATGTGAGCTTATCCCATTTAAGGTTGAGTAAGGAAGTAAAACAGCCTTTGAGTCGGAGAAAATAACAAAGTGGCTGAGCGGGGAGTACTCAATAAAGTTGAGGGCAAGGAGAATGGCCGTAGCCTCGGCTGAAAAGATGGATGAGTAGTCGGGAAGTCTGCTACTGAGGGTGATGTCTTGGATGACAGCAGCAGCAGCTGTCTTGTTGCCCTCCTTGGACCCATCAGTATAGATTTAGGTGTAATTTGAGAGTTGGTCTTTGACTTGGTTGTGGAGATTGATGAAGAGGTTAGGATGGGTTTGAGCTTTGTGATGAGTGGGAGGCCCAGGTGGACAGAAGGGAAGGGGGTGGCCCAAGGAGGAAAAGTGGGCCAGGAGAAGGTGCCGAGAGTGGTGGGGTTGATGCCGAGATGGAAGAGGTCTGATTTAATGCGTAAGCTGAAGGGAGGGGATAGGGTGTTAGTCCTATCAAAGAGGGTGGATAAATTGGGGTACCTAATGAGGTTGTAAACAGGGTTCTGGGTGTTGGTGAAGACCCTAAAAGCATAGGATAGGCTAAGCTTTCTACCTACAAGTAGAAAGGGGGGTTCGTTGGCTTCAACATGAAGGCTGGTGATTGGGGAGGTCCTGTAAACACCTAGACAAAGCCTGAGGACTTCATTTTAGATGGTGTTGATGTGGTTGAGGTACGAGTTGTGAGCGACACAGTAGACAATATTGCCGTAGTCAAGCTTGGCACGAATGGTGAGCCTGAAAATTTTGAGGAGAGCAAAGCGGTTCACACCCCAAGTGGTGTGTGAGAGGAGTCTGAGGAAGTTGAGGGAGCTGTTGCATTTTAGTTTCAGCTTGGTGATGTGTTGCTTGTAGGTAAGTTTAGGGTCTAGAGTTAGACCCAGAAACTTTGTGTGTTCAACTTTTGGGATGCGATTACCATTGAGCACAACGTTCGGGTTGGGGTGGAGGTTGTTGAAATTACAAAAGTGCATGCAGACTGTCTTGTCTTTGGAGAATTTAAAACCGTTTTTGTTGCTCCAGTCTTGCAGCAGGTCGAGGCTGGTTTGGAGCCTACTTTCAATAATAGGAAAGCTAGGAGAGGAGTAGAAAATGGTGAAGTCATCCACATATAAGGTACGTTTGATGTTGGGGTCAAGGTTATCCGCGATGTCATTGATGCTCAGGTTGAAGAGAGTGGGAGAGATGGTGCTGCCTTGGGGGGCGCCCTCTTCTTGGGGGTACGGGTTGGAGAGGGTGTGGCCAATACGAGCTTGGAACCGCCTGGATGAGAGGAAGTTTTGAATAAAGATTGTGAGATGGCCTCTGAGGCCGATGGTGTGAAGTTTGCGCGTAATGCCGTATTTCCAAGTAGTGTCGAAAGCTTTCTCAAGGTCAAAAAATATGGCAATGAGGTGTTCCTTTTTTGCAAAGGATTCCCGGATAGCGGTGTCGAGCGTAATTAACTGGTCTAGGGTATTGCGACGTTTTCGGAAGCCGCTTTGGTCAGGGGAGAGGATTCTGTTGGTCTCAAGAAACCAGTTTAGTCTCTGATTAATGATCCTTTCCATAATTTTACAGAGACAGCAAGTTAGGGTGATGGGGCGGTAGCTGGAGGGGTCGGTACCGTCTTTCCCCGGTTTAAGGACGGGGATGACAATAGCTGTCCTCCATATCGGGGGAAAGGAGTGTAAGGTCCAAATGTTGTTGAAGATTGTGAGTAGGGTAGTGGTGGCCTTGATGGGGAGGTGTTTCAGGAAGTGGTAGGGGATGTTATCTGGGCCCTTGGAGGTACAGCCAGCGTCGTGGATGGCTAGGTTTAATTCAGAAAGGGTGAGAGGGGCGTCGTAGCTTTCGGAGTTGTCGGAGGGAAAAGTGATTTTCGGGCTTCATCAGAAGCTTTTTTGGTTTTGAAGTTATTGGAGTAGTTAGTTGAGGATGAGATGTTGCTGAAAGTGGCGGCCAGGTGGTTAACGACTGAGAAGGTCACCATTTAGAGAGAGATGGGAGATGGGGAGATTTGCCCACTCTGCCGTGGAAAGTGTTAACCATTCCCCAAATCTTCTTAGTGGGGGCGTTGGTGGTGAGAGAAGAGATAAAGTTGTTTTAAGTGTTAGTTTTACTGTCCTTGATAGTGCGTCTGGCCTTGGCACGGTTGATGCGAAAGAGGTTAAGGTTATGGGTGGTCGGGTTAGTTTTGAAGTTCCTGAGGGCTCTTTTCCTATTCTTGATGGTGGTTTTGCAGTCATCAGAGAACCAGGGGTTGGGGGGATAATTTGGTTTTTTGGGGAATTGAGCAGGTGGCGATGTTGATAAGGATATTACTGAAGTTTGACATGGGTTCCTCATCCTCAAGTAGATGGGGGAGGGGGAGAGGTGTGAGTCACAGAGGGTTTGGAAAAGGGGCCAGTCAGCCTTCTCGAGGTTCCAATTTGGGATGTGGTCAGTGGGGGGTTTGAAGGTTGGAGTGTATAAGAAGAGGGTAATGATCACTACCACAGAGGTCAGCAGTGACTCTCCAGCTAAAATCAGGGAGGAGGTTGGGGGAACAGATAGACATGTTAATACAGGTAAGGGAACCTGTGGCAGGGTGAAGGTAGGTTGGGGAGTTAGTGTTGAGCAAGGAGAGACTGTGCTGACGAAGAGTGTTCTCGATGAGCTTGCCTCTGGGGGTGGTGGTAACAGAGCCCCACAGAGGGTTGTGAGCGTTGAAGTCACCAAGAAGGATGAAGAGGTAAGGGAGCTGAGAGATGAGGTTGTTAAGGCTGGTTGGCTGAATGTTGGTGTTGGGGGGAGATAGATATTGCAAAGAGTGAAGGTTTTGTGGAGGGAGATACATATACAGATGGCCTGATGTATTTTAAAGAAAGTTTTATTTAATTTTTCAACTATTTAGATTTTTTCCCTTAAATTTTCTTCAAGAGGTATATTATAAGTACCCTTTCTAGATTTAGTTTTAGTACTTTTTTGACATGTTCCATGGTTTTAAAGCCACAAAATCGCAGGAGAAATTATGATAGAATACATAAAGACTTTGAGGAATCTGAGGCTATGACATCACATCTAGTCTGAATTCAGCTGTTTCAACACAAATGAAATCAAACTTTAAATTTAGATATCTCCTTAACAAATAAGATTTTTTAATGCTTTCTTAACCATTTTCTTTTCTTTTAAACTTCTCTTTCATATCAGACAAGACTTGCTTGACCCCTGAACTTAACCTTTAAATATGTACATATGAATAAATGTGCACAGGCATTTGGCGCAGATATTTGATTTTCTTAATTAGATTACAATCTCATGTGATTGAATAATAAATATGGGGAATTGCAGTGCCTTTTTTTAAAACACTAACTTGGGAGCCAAAGTGGCCCACCAGTTGAGCATTTTGGCCCCCAGTTTTGGTCCCACGAAACAAATTTAACTGCATATATATATATATATATATATATATATATATATATATATATATATATATATATATATATATATATATATATATATATATATATATATATATATATATATATATATATATATATATATATATATATATATATATATATATATATATATATATATATATATATATATATATATATATATATATATATATATATATATATATATATATATATATATATATATATATATATACATATATATATATATATATATATATATATATATATATATATATATATATATATATATATATATATATATATATATATATATATATATATATATATATATATATATATATATATATATATATATATATATATATATATATATATATATATATATATATATATATATATATATATATATATATGGGGAGGGTTGCACGGGGTAGGATTTGCACAGGCTTGGGGTTGCACGGGGAGGATGCACGGGGAGGGTTGCATGGGAAGGGGTTGCACAGGGAGGGGTTGCACGGGGAGGGGGGTTGCATGGGGAGGGGTTGCACGGGAGGGGTTGCACGGGGAGGGGTTGCACAGGAGGGTTTGCACTGGGGAGGGGTTGCACGGGGAGGGGTTGCACGGGGAGGGGTTGCAGGGGAGGGGTTGCACGGGAGGGGTTGCACGGGGAGGGGTTGCACGGGAAGGGGGTTGCAGGGGAGGGGGGTTGCACAGGGGAGGGGTTGCACGGGGAGGGTTGCACGGGAGGGGTTGCACGGGGAGGGGTTGCACGGGGGGTTGCACTGGGGAGGGGTTGCACGGGGAGGGGTTGCACGGGGGGGTTGCACGGGGAGGGGTTGCAGGGGGAGGGGTTGCACGGGAGGGGTTGCAAGGGGAGGGGCTGCACGGGAAGGGGTTGCATGGGGAATGGGTTGCATGGGGAGGGGTTGCACGGGGAGGTTGCAAGGGTGAAGTGTTGCATGGGGAGGGGTTGCATGGGGAGGGGTTGCATGGGTAGGGGTTGCATGGGGAGGGCTAGTATCCTCTATTTGAAAATATTGATTGAAGGGAATGCAGTATTTGAGGGAGGCTTTTACTATGATGTAGAATACGGCACTCTGATACAGGACCACTTTGTCCCCTGAACCGCTTCATCCCCTGGACCACTTAATCCCCTGGACCACTTTGTCCCCTGGACCCCTTCATCCTATGGATCCCTTCATCCCCTGGACCACTTCATCCCCTGGACTACTTTATCCCCTGGACCACTTTGTCCCTTGGACCACTTTGTCCCCTGGACCGCTTCATTTCCTGGACCACTTCATCCCCTAGACCACTTTGTCCCCTGGACCCCTTCATCCTATGGATCCCTTCATCCCCTGGACCACTTTATCCCCTGAACTACTTCATCCTCTGGACCACTACGTCCCCTGGATCACTTCGTTCCCAAGGCTCTTAAGTGTGCTTCTTATCATGTGTAAAAAGAATTTTTGCAAAAATCAGGTGTCAAGTAGAGGCTGAAAATGTCCCTGGAAATTGGTAGGATATGGATCCTTTCATAAGGCCCCTTAAGTGGCCCCTGAACCTTGTGTAAAAGAGATTTTACAGAAACAGGTCCATCAAATTCTTGTTTTTATTTTGTCTAGGAGAGGCCAAAAATTACCTTGGATTGAAGAACTTCATCCCCTGGACCCATTTTGGCTTAGAAAACAGTCATGTGACCCTGATTTGAATATTTTTTTTACAGAGTATCACTCCCACTGTTCTACAATAGAGTCATGAAGCATTCAGTTGATGCACACATCACCTCAGGCATATAATACACAACTATTTTTAGCACCAGTTTGGAAACACATTTCTTCCACTAAGACACTTAAGACGAATGAGTGATTTCAATCTCAAAAGTGCCCTGATTACTCAGCACTGGCTTCTGTAATTTTATACACACAAATAACCTTGAGTAACTTGACTGTGGCATGCATGGGAATGACAGATAAACAATCATTGTTTAGAGTGGAAACAAAATAGACTGAAGAGGAAGTCGGGCTGGTAATTGTCATACCTGGGTTTTCAGGATTAACTCGGATGTCGATTGCGGGTAGGCTGAGAGAAACTTCTCTGCATGGTTATTATTGTAATGAGGCCATTTCCAAGAAATTGTTTCAAAATATCATTGATGTAGTATTTGTTCTAGTACATACTCATGTTTAAGAATCACTGACCTTGCCAGTATGTTTATCTCTAATTTCTTGAAAACTGTAAATTTCTTAAAATTTTTTCAATCTCAATGTTTTCTTCTTTTTTTATTCCATGCAGGGATGAGAATTAATTGTATTATTCAGCTCACTATTTTAAATTTTTAAGTGGCACTACTGAAATGTTGGGGTGGCTTTTACAATTGCGGGAATGGCTATCCTTTTGGACCATCTTTCCATGACACTTTTAATAATATTCTTTCTGGTAGTCTTTTAGCTGCTGAATATCAATGTGTGTACTGTATGAACCTATTCTCCAAAATGATATGAAGACATGTATTCTACCAGGCACAATCAACCTGTCATACTGTTCAAAATGAATCAAGAAATGTATATTGCGTTAAAGGAATATTCCCATGTTTTTTTCTCGAAGCCTTTCATGAGAGAATAATTTTAGAAACAATTTAGTACAAAAATCATGTTGATATGTTATTCCTACCAAGAGATATTAAATTTTAAGGTTTACAAAAAATGCCAATAAACAAATAGGAAAAGGCTCAGTATGACATCATAGCAATACATTCTCCAACAAAGTTGATGTATTTTATTCAAATCTATCATCCTTTTTATTGGTAAAACCTGCTAGAAAAATCAATTGATGATTTTTAGGTGCAATATTCGATTCTAAAATGTCCATGGAAAAGATTGTTATATCTAAATGTCAAAGTGCAATGTATCATCTCAGGTCAATTGCTCAAATTCGCCATTTCCTAGATGCTGACTCAACAAAAACCGTGATCCAAGCCCTTGTTACCTCTAGAATTGATTATGCAAATTCTCTCTTAATTGGTGTCAACAAATCATTAATTCATCGTTTACAGTTGATTCAAAATTCCGCCGCTAGACTCATAACACGTACAGCTTATAGAGATCACATTATACCCATCTTATTCCAACTTCATTGGCTGCCAGTGGAATATCATGTGCATTTTAAAATTTTAGTTCTGTTTTAATTGTTTGCAAGGTACAGCCCCTGATTCTCTAGCCCTATTAATCAAAACCCACCAACCATCTCGTACTTTACAATCATCAGGTCAACATCTACTCCAAATACCAAGAACTTTAAACAAATTTGGGGATCGCTGCTCTAATGCCTATGCACCGAATGAATGGAATAAACTCCCGTGCACTATAAGGTGCAATGTATCGCTCTCAGCTTTTAAACGGGACTTGACGAAATTCCTTTTTAGACAGTATTTTAGTCATTATTCTTGATATTTATTCTCTCGCTTTACTTACAGATTATTGTACTTCTTAGCATTTTTACAATTTCAGTTTGTCTAGATTTATTTTCAAATGTATTTTTACTCTTTCTATCCCAAATTATATCATAACCTAAATTTTGCAACTTGCTATTTTTAAGATCTATATGCATTTAAACTTTAAAACTTGTTTTCCCTTGCTTGCTTTACATTACTCCTGTTGCATTCATACTTTTAACCTTTTATCTTTTTAACATATGTTGTATATTATTTATGTTTATACATTATTCTTAATTTGTATGTATTTTATATTTTCATTTTGTAAAGCACTTAAGAGCTTAATGTTAGAATAAGTGCTGTAGAAATGCAATTTAATAATAATAAAAAGTTAGGTATTTTAACACATTGCCAAATATACCTTATTTCAATAACTTTTGTAAAATTTGTTTCTAATCATACAGAAGCAACCAATTACCAATCAAAGAAATACATAAACATTTGCAATGGAATTGCCTCTATGACATCATCATACTGTACATGAATTCATCATACTGTACAAAAACTTTAAAATGCAATTGGGAAATCTTTAAAAATCCATATCTCCTAAATGGAATACGATATCAATCTGATTTTTGTACCAAATTGGCTCTAAAAGTATGCTCTTTTAAATCAAAGTTGACAAAAAACCATGGGACTGTTACAAAAAAACCATGGGAATATTACAAAAAACCATGGGAATATTACAAAAAACCATGGGAATATTACAAAAAACCATGGGAATATTACAAAAAACCATGGGAATATTACCAAAAAAACCCATGGGAATATTACAAAAAACATGGAAATATTACAAAAAAACATGTGAATATTACAAAAAAGCATGGGAATATTACAAAAAACCATGGGAATATTACAAAAACCCATGAGAATATCACAAAAACCCATGGGAATATTACAAAAACCCATGGGAATATTCCTTAAAAGATAAAACAAACATCTCCTCAGTTTGAAAAAACCCATTTATTCATTCACTACGATTCCAATATCAAAACATGTATCATATTTGTTAAGATTAGATACAATCATTTTCTAAAACAATCAATAAATTATTACTTTGAATAATTATTGGAAATTCCAGCTACCAGAAATATTCTCTCGATATATTTTTACAGCTGATTTTAATATGATTAAGATCACTATCCATTAAAAATATAAAAGGAACTAATCATACAGCAAACTGTAATTAAATATTCACATTTCTTAAAGCCGACTTTATCTTTTTGGTTTCACTGGAGTATGTAATTATTGAAATACTTGTAATACTTTCTAATTTTTTGTAATTGAATTAAATCACAGCAGAGTTGGTTCTAAAATGGAATGTAACACATATTAAATTTGTAATCCAGACATGCCTGATATTTTCTTCACATAAAACAATTCATTGTAGTATTCTGAGATGGTTCCATATTCCTTGATCTGCACTTTCCAATTTTCATTTAAAGTCACTATAGTATATCAGTGAAGGCGCAAGAAGTGATACAATCATGCATTGATAGTTGTCACTTTCACGGAAATAACCAGAAAGGCTAATAAAGAGTGAAAATATAACAAACACGTGTTAAAATTGTAGGTTGCTATTGTATGTGTCATACAAATTGGCTAAAAATGAATAAAAATCACTGAATTGAAAGAGTCCAAATTTGAGTTTACCCTGTACCCCCTTGAAATCTCAATTCAGTTCTATCACCCATCTTGCTCACTCAAAAATTCTCTTCCTTATGGTTGACCAAAAACTTTGAAATCATCAATGTCTTCTTTACAAAAATCCACTACACGAATGGGATATGACGATAGCTTTTAATCTGTTCTAAGCCTTAAGTATACAATTGAACCTTCTTAAGTATAAATTACTCCGCAACATCTAGAAATTAAAGACAAATATTCTCTTGAGTATGAATGATATGAGGTTACTCGGCTTTGTAAAATCTACGTCCTAAATTTTTTACTCTAAGCATGACAACTGGTTACTGTTTGAGAACTATTCATTCATGACTTCCAAAACATTTCTAATGTGAGTTTCTCTGCAATTTGTATTTGTGAAAATATGTAATATAGTGAAGGCTAACAAGAACCTTTATCAAATACACATTAGATTTTACCACAGGAAACTCACCAGACTGAGAGCTATTGCTCGTCAATGTAGTTAAGATACACACAGCTTCCATTCGAGTGTGTGCATGTGATGTCACACACACTCAGCTGGGTACCTCTTGGGTACCGCAAGTAAATATCTATGTAATGCCCACTGTACATAAATTAAGCTTAGTTAAATGTAAAAAGCAGTCAGACTTTTAGTATGTTCAGTTTTGATATGAACGATGCCAACACGTGGAGACAAATCAAGAGTGTATTTTGCTGTGTGCTTTGTTTGTTTACCAATCCTTGACCAGTGATTGGATGATTTCCTGCACCGTGTGCGGATGACGTCGGTGCACACACTCTATATCAACTCCACACAATTATTGAATAAATGTTTAACTTTTGTGATTGTTTAATAGATATCAGGAAATTGAATCCTAAACACAAGTATTAGGGCTGTGTTACTATTCTCAATGAAAATAATAGGTATTATAAACAGTATGGCTACACAGAAACATCATAGCTTACAACACTTTTCAACTAACAAAACATGAAAAAATCCTTACCAGATTGCCACTTTTTTGACAGAAAATGTTTTTTACAAAAAATTACCTTTCTATGTTAACCATCCAACCCCCATTTATAATTTCATTGTTTTAAACACAGGAAAAGTTCTGTGTGCATGATATTCTGGCCAGGAATACAGATGTAAGTATGAAACATTAGCATATATGGATACCCTTCCAAGAAAGGTAAAAGTTCAAAACACAAGAAGGGTATTTATATTATACCACCTGAAGAAAGTTCAAGGAAAAATAATTTAAATAGTGACAAAATTTAATGAAGTTCTATAAGATATATTAAAGGATTAGCTCAGTGGTCAAGCAAGTTCATCTTATATAAAAGAGGACTTCAAAAGAAACAAAATAGTAAAAAAAACATTCAATAATCTTATTTCCTTAAGAAGATATTCAAGTTTAAAGTTTGGTATCGTTTATGTAGAAACGACTGAATCAGACTAGTTGTGATGTCATAGCCTCAGATTCCTCAAAGTCTTTATGTATTTTAAAGAAAGTTAATTTAATTCTTTCACTATCTAAATTATTTTTCTTCAAACTTTCTTCAGGTGGTATGTTATAAATACCCCTTCCTAGATTCAGTTTTACTAATTTTTTGACATATCACATGGTTTTTAAGCCACAAAAGTGCAGTGCAAAATATGATAGAATACGTAAAGACTGAGGAATCTGAGGCTATGAAATCAGAGCTAGTCTGATTTTAATCGTTTCTAGACAAATGATACCAAACTTTAGACTTAAATATTTTCTTAATGGAATAAGATTTTTGAATGCTTTCTTCACCATTTTGTTTCTTTTAAAGTCCTCTTTTATATCAGGTAATCATGCTTGATCACTGAACTAATCCTTTATTAACAATTGTTAAGAATGTGAGGATGAAGACGCCAACATTCCATAGTAGACTTACTACACCAGTCATTTCTGTACAGACAAGACAAGAGCTTTAAACTTGAGTATATCCTTAACAAAATAAGATATTTGAATACTTTCTTCACCATTTTGTTTCTTTTAAAATCTTCTTTCATATAAGATGGTCATGTTTGAACTGAACTAATCCTTCAGCTTTCCTATCCTACATTGTACATAAAAATAAGTAACACTGAACAAACCACAAAAGTAAAGAGAAGGCACTTCAATATGAAGACAAGAAACACAAACATGCAAACTAGATTGCATCCATTTCAAGGAACATCCTTAATCTAAAGAATGACTTATACTTGACCAAGAACCCCCTTCTCCCCTCCCCCAGGGTTTCCCTAGTCTGTCCTCAGTTTTTAATTTAATTTTTTTTTTTTTAATAGTTTAAATTAGTTTAATTTTTGAAATAATTCTAAGGCATCTCCCTTTGGAACACATCTAGTTTCTTCTCATCAGCTTTTGTCAGCTCCCAGGTTTCACATCCATAGAAGAGTACTGCGATTACATTTAATTATAATATTTCAGTTTAATCTTTATCCGGTAGATGTTTGATTTCCAAATCTTGTCACAATTCTACAATCCGCGACAAAAGTACTTGACACCTTTTTTCATTCTTCTTCTACCCATTTTTAATATTGAAATTAAATTTCAGCTCTCCTTTGTGTCTCCTTTTTGGCATGCCGAGAAACGAACAATATGAAACAGGGGGGAGGGGAAAAAGTGTCAAGTATTTTGACGCGGATTGTAGGTGTTATTTGATATTTTTACTTAAAACTCCCTCCAATGAAATTCCCTTTCTACTATGCACATTTCTGACCCTTAACCTTAATGCAAGTGCACTTTGACATGGTACTTGATCCAAACATAAACCAAATTGAAGTTCATTTTTAAAAATATCTCCTATGAAATGGATGACTTGCAAATTTATGGCCTCTCCTCTCCTGTTTTCATAATAAAATACACAACCAATTACCTATGTAACATGCATTCTTTTATTCTAAAACTTTCCATTCTCATTTGCTGAAAATGTTAAGGCTAGAGTTCTCGGTATACATGATTAATCATTGAATAGCTGTTTAGTACTTATAAAACTAATCTTTACAATTGCACTTTTTGTTACCGAGAGCTAAAATATTCAACCACAAATAGTGATTCAGCACACAAAGTTTGCACAGTGATAGAAATACACACTTTTTAGCACAAAGGAATGAAATAAAACTCAGATTGCATCTTAGTTTGTTCATACATTTAAATAAGAGCAAAAGAATCCAATATTCATTAAAATATTTCTGCAAAACATTCCTTTTGGTTCAATCAATGTACTTGTACGAGTTTATGCTAAAACTGAAGTTAAAATGCAAATTAAAACCGAAGCTTAAATTTAAAAGATTTTGAAGTAATTTAAATGGGTTTATGTTTTCTTTAATTGTTTTAAAAGATGATTTAGCAATTTTACCTCCATGTCAGGGCTATAATTCTCCACCACAAAGCTGGGTAGGGGTGGGATAGCAGGTATAGCACCACCCTCCCTCAGCTCAACAGTTAAAGCAAGATGTACACTTTAAATCTAAGCATTAGAAGGCAAAATATGATTCTTTTAATGAAGAACACATTTATACTTTATTCTTAACTCCCTGAATGTGGGAGAAGAGGTCCCTGCATGCACCCCCCCCCAACTGATTTGTATTTCATATATTTCATGCTCATTTATGCATGAGGGATATTAAAGTAATACAATTCAGAACTGGAATTAAAGATTGATACATTAATCTATGGTTAATATGCATGTATAGTTATTAATATTGAGAAATAGCATTCATTTATAGTATAGGAAACTAAACACCATTAATAATATCTGCTTCTAATTGCACACCCATGAATGGAATGTTGTGATCGATACACACTGTATTTTATGGGACCACTATTTACACATTTCTACTTTATGAAGGTTGATAAAGGATTGAAGGGGCGCTATTGTCTGATAATAAATCGCAATGACGTCAGTAAGTACATATCATGTACTTACACACGTCATCAACGTTTTACAATTATTCACCCACTGATAGAGAAGCACGTAGGCCTATACACTGTGTGTACGAAAACTAGGTATACATGCCTGTTGTAGTACGGTATGTGTGGTAACATGACACAGCCGAGTTGAACAGAGCTGAATAATTTTTTCGTTAGCTTAATAATGGGGCTATTAACTGAAATTATCCCAGTTAAAAGCTCTATGTATTAAATCAAATGATTAGAAAAAAAGAGGGAAAAAATGTGGCCCTGACGAGGTTCGAACTCGTTACGATTGGCACAAAAGTAAGCCTTTGGGAGTTTAGCCTTTCGCCTTACCCATTCGGCCACACAAATACTTATTGGCATATGTTGCTGTATTTATCAATATAGTGCACAATATGATCGAAAGAGGCACGAACAGTAATTGGTTGAAATTTCATCCAATCATTCATCAAAGCATTCAAAAATATTATTCCATTAAAGGATTAGTTCAGGGGTCAAGCATGTCCATCTTATATGAAAGAGGACTTCAAAAGAAACAAAATGGTGAAGGAAGCATTCAAAAAACTTATTCGGTTAAGAGATAATTAAGTTTAAAGTTTGGTATCACTTCTGTAAAAACAACTGAAACCAGACTAGTCACAGCCTCAAATTCCTCAGTCTTTATGTATTTTAAAGAAAGTTTATTTAATTTGTTCACTATTTGAATTATTTTTCTTCAAACTTTCTTCAGGTGGTATATCATAAATACCCTTTCTAGATTAAGTTTTATTACTTTTTTGACATATCCCATGGTTTATAAACCACAAAATTGCAGGACAAATTATGATAGAATACATAAAGACTGAGGAGGAATCTGAGGCTATGACAATACAACGGAATAAGATTTTTGAATGCTTTCTTCAGTATTTTGTTTCTTTTTAAGTCCTCTTTGATATAATATAGACTTCCATGACTCCTGAACTAATCCTTTAAGGAGATATTAAACTTTAAAATCATTTGTACAGAAACGGCTGAAATCAGACTAGTTGTGATTTTATAGCCTTAGATTCCTCAAAGTCTTTATGTATTTTGTCACATTTTGTCCTTCAAATTTGTGGCTTAAAAAACATGGATGTCGGGAAAGCAGTAAAACAGAATCTTGTATGAATAATTATGATTTTCCACCTAAAGGAAGTTCAAGGAAGAAAAAAAAAAATTGAAATAGGATAAAAGTTAAACATATTTTCTTTAAAATACATTAACAATTATAAAGAATGGGAGGATAAGGGCACCAACCTTCTATAGTAGACTTACTACACAAGTCATTTCTACAAAGATGAGACAGAGCTTTAAACTTGAATATCTCTTTAATAGAATAAGATTTTTAAATGCTTTCTTCACCATTTTGTTTCTTTTAAAGTCCTCTTTCATATATGATAAACTTGCTGACCACGGAACTAATAATCCTTTAATCCTTCAGCATTATGATATATTATGAAGTACGTGATTGCATTAGCTCTCTTTATGAGCTCTTGATTAAAAACTAGATTAAAGTAAGTATTCTTAAAATGATCTTGAATAAATATTCTAAATTATTATAGGGTAGATATTACAGTTGCCTAGGGAGGTACTTGAAAACATTTATAGTGCAAAACAAATTTACACACCAATTGAATTGCCTTTTGCCTTAAAAGAAATTTTTGTACTTGATACATTCTTGCACAGGTAATTTTTACACTACAAAGTTTGTGACTATGATGTCAAATTGCTAAGTTATCAAGGGTTATCCCCTTTTCTTTTACTTCCACATTTAATGCCCAGTGTTTGACAAATCGCCCCAAAATTCAGTTGCCCGCCGGGCAGACACGTGCAGAAATGCTTGCCCGGAAGCAAAATCCACTTGCCCGACAATAATCACGATAATATTAAACCATTATAAAAAAAATTCTTATGACAATATTTACTGACAATGCTGTAAAAATAATAAAAGACTCTTACACTTACCAAAAAACAGTGGAAATTGTAATCCATATATCCTCCACAAATATAAAGCAATAACAGGCTTCATAAAATTAAAATAAATTAAAAAAAGTTTAATAAACTTTTCCGTAAACAAGTGGCAAAGGCAGGTCAAGTTCGCCATGTACCAGTACAGTGTATACAGCGTACGGTATGCCCTGTACGATGCTGTATGTGTACATGGAACGGACATTGGACCCATTGCGTGTGGTGCATTAATTAACACAGCAGAACAGACCTCAGCAAGAAACAGTGACTGGATATAAATATGCATGAGATTTTTTACGGGAGATATGATTGGTTGAAAGGAGCAAGCCTCGCTTGCAAAACAGAATGCATTGTGCACATGTTCAACCAGCTTTGGTGGCCTGGATCATATATCTGTATATTATATGTTTTGTGTGTGTGATATATGTTTACGTCTTATGTATGGGTATGGTACGGTGTGTGTATGATGTTGTTATCACGAGGTTTAATATCATTTAGTAACATAACAAAATATTTTGGCTTCCAAATAATTAGAATATAAGTCTGATTTAAATTATTTTCTGGGCATTTCATCACTTACATTATAATAAGTATAATCTGTGTAATGAATTAAGTTTTTAAAAAGAAATTCACTCTATTAGTTTGGATCAATTTATGGTTGCCCGGCGGGCATATCAACTTGTAAATCAATTTGCCTGGACTTAAATATTAGTTGTCCCGGGCGTCCAGACTGACGATTTGTCGAACGCTGGTAATACCCTCCACATATAAACATATAACTCAAAAACATAAATATTTCTCACACAGTTTGCTTTCCCCTCATTCAACCTTCCCACCTCATTCTTATAAAATGGTTTTGGTTTTTAATTTTGGTATTGCAGCTTTCTTTATTTCATTTTGCTATTCAACTTAACAACAACAAAACAATTGCAGATTTAAAGAATTTGTGCACAGATTAAAATTGCCAATCCTAGGAGAAGGTAAAGTAATCCCCTTTTTGGAGCATCAGTGAAAACACAGACTAAAGCACTTTATCAGACATGTATTTTAAAGGTGCAGGAATCTTAATATCTAAAGCCTCAGTTCGCACAAGACTTTCTTTTACTGTGGCCACTGATATTTTTGCACCAAACAGAGTAATTTATTTGCTTTCTTTTTATCTTAAAGGAGAACTACTCCGAAACTTGAGAGTGTAATTTTCCAGAGACTCACAAATATCCAGCAATGTTTTTTTTACCCTCAGAGTTACACAACTTCTTTCACACCAATATTTATACTAAGTACCGTATTCGACATATCAAAGTGTCCGGGGTTACGAATAAAATTGCACCATTTTTTAGGCCCAAAGACTTCCTACGCATACAGTGTGATATTCGAACCGTGCTGTACATAATATTCAAACTGGTTATATGCTAGCCCCACAATAATCAACACAAAAATATTGCAAGCGTCACACGCAAAATAAACAAAGAATGTAACTAATAAATTATGTTATCAGTCAAAAAATGTTGGGTGGGCACTTAGTAGAGCAGGGGCGCTTAATAAGTCGAATACGGTAGTTAGTTATCTGAGCTTAATAAACAATAACGTTTCATCATTTTGGGAGTCAAAATAAATCCATGAATTTTTATTTGTAAAATTCACCAAAAACACTTATGGGTTTAGTCTACCTTTAACAAACTAATACATTGTTTCCTTTTTAAGTCGTCCCTCTTTTCGCATAGTGACGAATGTCATTTGTGTAGTGACGAATGTCATTTGTGTAGTGACGAATGTCATTTGTGTAGTGACGAACGTCATATGTGTAGTGACGAATGTCATTTGTGTAAAGACGAATGTTAAAATTGAAATGATTAATCCGCATATTGACGAATGTTCGGAAAATTTTGAAACTTGATGAAATCAAAAGTTGATAAACGTATTATATAGCTTTATATATCATTGGAAAAAGAAAATGTCAATCTATTGACAATTGTATTTACAACAAAGATATTTTAAGCGAATTCTTATTTCATGAAGCTCCAAAGACATTCGTCAGTACGCGGAAATAATATTCAGTATTTCGTGCCAATTTTTGTTTCACCTAAATGAGACATTCATCAGTATGCGAAAAGAGGGACGAAGTCGTTAAAAATTATAGATAAAACAATATTAACATTAGAAGATTATGAGGATTTGCTTGAAATTATTATACAAAGACCTCTTTCACTGAATTCTACAGAAAACAAAATCACACACTAGTCAGAAAGGTTAATTTATCATAAATTAATTAATATTCTACAATCACAAAAAACAAGTTTAAATCATAATGCAGACAGACAAAAGATTAAAGAAAGAAAACTAATGGACACACAAACTAGTATTCCTGAGTTAACTATTTCCTGTGCTTTCTAGCGACAAACATTTCAATCAATTCAAACCAAATTTACATAGGACGTCTTCTCTAGGCAACTCTCTGATTCTGATTTTGGATCAATTAATGCCACGTTATCAAAGCCGCTGTATAGTTCAAGATAACAAGTCAGGCAACCCATTCGCATCGCTTTTGCTTTTTACCGGTGTTTTCTTTTGTCTTTCGACAGCAAGTTGCATGGCCCAGATGGCCAGTGGTCTCATGTAGCCGAGTGACCGGTAGACCCTGTGTCTCATGTAGGCCTCTGGGGTCTGGTAGGCAAGGCCGGCTTGTTGGTAGCAGATTGTGTATATACCAGAGGCGGTCTGGAATCCCTCATCATGCATACCCTGTAAGGAGACATGCGGAACAATCTTTAGTATACCTTAGATAATTTGTTCAGTGGTCTAGCATGTTCACTTTAAATGAAAGAGGACAATATTAAAAACAAAAGGGAAGAAAGACTTCAAAATCTTTTTTTCATTAGAGGTCTATGGACAGGTACAAAACCACGTACCGAACCACATACTGAACCACATTCAACCACGCACCGAACCACATTCAACCATGTACTAAACCACATTCAACCATGTGCTGAACAGAGCATTAAATTCTGAGTAACACAGTCTTCGAATTTTGAAAATAGCATGTGTTAGTTTCCAAGTAATGAATAATCAGTTTGGATTTGTTTTAATATATTGAAAAAATGTGATGTATGAACAGCTAAACACCTCAAAATGCTCTTGTTTTTCTTTATATTTCCCCCTATAATATCTGACCTAGAAAATGTTTAAAATGCCTTTTTTAGCTTGAGGTTGAATTAACAGAGCGGGGAGGGGGAAGGGGGGGAATGGTAAATATCAAACCATATTAATTAAAATTATCTTCACTTTTTCAAAGAGAAATAGCAGAGGGGTAAAAAAAACAATGGATTTACATTTTTTTAAATAGAAACTATATCACGTTCATACATCACAAGAGTAACACCAAAAATTTGCATATTTACTCATATTTGCACAAAATTCTTCAAAGAGCTGTAAAATTGGCAAATTTTAACAAACTGATTTGATTAACTTTTTTGCTTTCTTCAGGTTTTTTAGTGGATTTTGAAACAATTCAGCTAATGTTGCCTGTAACTGTCCATATACCTTTAAGGAGAAATTTAAGTTTGAAGTTAAATAAGTTTAAAGTTACATACAAATCATGTAGAAATGAGCAAAATGGAATTATCTGTGACATCATATCCTCACATTCCTAAAAAGTCTTTGGGAATTTAAAAAAGTATGTTTGGTGGAGAGAAGGGGGAATTTATACCCATTGAAGATGTCAAGAAAGTTATAAAACATTCTAGTAATGCGACTGATTTACCACCTGGAAAAGTTTAGAAAAACATATGTTTTATTAACAAAAAAAACAAATGAAATTTCCATACAATTTCCTTTTTCCGTATCCAATTATAATCAAGATAACATGATTTTCAGAAGCAACAACCATTAATTCAGAGGTCAATACCCGGAAACAAGAAACTATCCAGCAAATTTCAAAATTCTGGCAATCTCTGCTTACCAGTATGCGTATAAATGAGGCATGGCTTACTTTACCCTCAACTGAGGATTAACTAGGATTGCCACCATTTATTCATCTCCATATACAGTAAATGACCATTTATTCATCTCCATATACAGTAAATGACCATTTTTTGAAACCGCGTAATGTGTTATAGTTGATGACGTCAAAATTTTTCAGGAAAAAGTTCATCCCAAATAATCCTTTGTGTAGCTTTGGCATTAGGCGTGAAAAACAATTTTATATCATTTGGGTGATTATACTGTACTCATATCCAAATATCTGAATTTACCTATAAACGTGATTTGAGGTCTTTGAATTTCCTTGGTGTAAGTGGATGGGAGCATATGTTACTCTTCTGGATAGGACTCCCCTGCAGTGCTGTACTCATTTTACAGCTGAGCAAGTAGAGTCAAGTGGACTGGAGCAAGTAGAGTCAAGTGGACTGGAGCAAGTAGAGTCAAGTGGACTGGAGCAAGTAGAGTCAAGTGGACTGGAGCAAGTAGAGTCAAGTGGACTGAAGCAAGTAGAGTAAAGTAGACTGGAGCAAGTAGAGTCAAGTGGACTAAAGCAAGTAGAGTAAAGTAGACTGGAGCAAGTAGAGTAAAGTGGACTGAAGCAAGTAGAGTAAAGTAGACTGGAGCAAGTAGAGTCAAGTGGACTGAAGCAAGTAGAGTAAAGTAAACTGGAGCAAGTAGAGTAAAGTGAACTGGAGCAAGTAGAGTCAAGTGGACTGAAGCAAGTAGAGTAAAGTAGACTGGAGCAAGTAGAGTCAAGTGGACTGAAGCAAGTAGAGTAAAGTAAACTGGAGCAAGTAGAGTAAAGTGGACTGGAGCAAGTAGAGTCAAGTGGACTGAAGCAAGTAGAGTAAAGTAGACTGGAGCCAGTAGAGTAAAGTGGACTGGAGCAAGTAGAGTAAAGTGGACTGGAGCAAGTAAAGTCAAGTGGACTGGAGCAAGTAGAGTCAAGTGGACTGGAGCAAGTAGAGTAAAGTAGACTGGAGCAAGTAAAGTAGACTGGAGCAAGTAGAGTAAAGTAGACTGGAGCAAGTAGAGTCAAGTGGACTGGAGCAAGTAGAGTAAAGTAGACTGCAGCAAGTAGAGTAAAGTGGACTGGAGCAAGTAGAGTCAAGTAGACTGGAGCAAGTAGAGTAAAGTAGACTGGAGCAAGTAGAGTAAAGTGGACTGGAGCAATAAAGTGGACTGGAGCAAGTAGAGTCAAGTGGACTGGAGCAAGTAAAGTGGACTGGGGCAAGTAGAGTCAAGTGGACTGGAGCAAGTAGAGTAAAGTGGACTGGAGCAAGTAGAGTCAAGTGGACTGGAGCAAGTAGAGTAAAGTAAACTGGAGCAAGTAGAGTCAAGTGGACTGGAGCAAGTAGAGTAAAGTGGACTAAAGCAAGTAGAGTAAAGTGGACTGAAGCAAGTAAGAGCCTGGAGCAAGTAGAGTAAAGTGGACTGGAGCAAGTAGAGTAAAGTGGACTAAAGCAAGTTGAGTCAAGTGGATTGCTCATGGACACAATGAATGCATGAAGCATTTGTTTAAAACACACAATGCAGTCCATGGCAACACTAGGATTAAAAAAAAATACTGACACAAAAAATGAAATAGAAATTATTTTCTCACCTCATGTATCATGTTAGCGGCTAGAGCATATGTGACACCAGTCCATACCTCCTCCCCTTGTAAACTGGTCGAGTCCACCTTTCCATTAGGCCTCACTCCATTTACAGCACCAAAGTTGCCATCACGCATACTAAGAACATTCATTTCATATATGGTACGTAGAGCTGATTGGATGTTTTTCACAGGAAAGACGTTTAATTGGTCATCATCCTGGGACACAAGATCACAGGCACGAAGATACCAATGTCCAGCGGCTTGGTCAGCCATAATGCTATTGCTGTACGACTTAGTACTGCTGTCGTAGTTGTAGTACCGGCCTGCAAAGAGAAGATTACATTTTTTGAAAATGAAATGAAAATCGGTCAAAATTTCACAAAAATCTTATTCTGGAGACCAATTACATTTATTAGGTTTTCAGGGCCTGTATGGCTATGTATGACTCACAGTCACATTGTATAGAGGCATTAATATAGAACTTTATCACTACAACTTAAATTGCATTAAGCAACAAAAGTTTGGAAATGTTCAGGCAGGTGGTAGTACAATTTCATTTTAAATACTCGTTATCTTCTGAAGTTTATAGGTTTGTTTGTTTGATGATGGCTTAACAGCACCAGGACAGTGAGAATAAATTGTGCCTAAGAGCTTAGATCATTCCAGGGGTAGAAAGAAAAGAAAATAGGGGGAGATTGAGAGAAACATGGGAACTAAAAGCCAGAAAGCTGGGGTCGAGAGAGGAAGTGCATGGGTGAAAAAAAGGGGGAAAAGTAGAGGAGGAAGGGGTGGGGGGGGGGTAGGGGGATAGGAGGACTAAATATGGTTGTATAGGAACCCTAAATATGGTTGTATAGGAAGTTTAAAGGGCACTAAACTAACAGCAAAATTTTCTAGAGACTCACAAAAATTCAGCAAAGTATTTTGACTCTCATGGAGAGGATGCAAAACTTCTCTAACACCAGTATTTATACAAAGTTGTTACCTAAGATTCATAAACAAAAACAATTGATCACTTTGGGAGGCAAAACAGGTCAATTAATATCTGATCATTTTACCTTTAATGCTATCGTTTATTAATATCATGGTTTCAAACTTGCTTCCAAAGGGCTAAAAAATGTTTTATTAAATTTACCTTAGTACTGAAGATGTACACCGATACAAACATATGTTTGAAGTGATAGAGGAAAAGAATTTAATACAGGGACTAAAAGCCAGGATCAAGAGAGGAAGTGCAGGGGTGCAAAAAAAAGGCAAAAGTAGGTAAAAGGGGGGTAGGAGAGGACTAAATAAGGTTGTGGAGGGAGAGCACGATGAAGGAGATAATTTTATCTGGAGGGTTTTTCTGGAAGATCTCGGCTATGGAGTTGTGAGGGGCGAGGGAAACTCTGGGAAGGTTGTACAAGGAGCAGGCAAGGAGGATGTGGTGGACTGTGAAAGGGCAATGGCAATTGTTGCAGAGGGGTGGGGGGAGCCAGTAAGGAGGTGGGAATGAGTGAGGTGGGTGTGACCTATTTTAAGGCGGGTATTATGTGGACGTTGTCGATACAGGAGAGATTGTGGATGGTGAGTTTAGTCAGAATAGATGCCAAAAATAAACACAGAACTGTAAAGACACTTCTCAGATATCCTTTTCCATTTAGGAGATATGAAGTAAATACCATTCCATATATTTGTTCTATGAGCTATTTTATCAGCTGTTATTGTTGGTGTATTATTCTTGCTGATTTTGTTGTAACTATACATGTATTTAATTTATTCATGAAAAATTAATAAAATTAAAAAATTAAAAAGTAGACTGCTGATTTTGTTGTAACTATACATGTATTTAATTTATTCATGAAAAATAAATAAAATTAAAAAATTAAAAAGTAGACCCCATCTCTAAAAAAATAAATAGGAGATATCAAGTTTGTAGTTTACATATTCATCTTGAATGTAAGGCAATAAAACTATGTAAATGCGCTACTTCAGGGGTGAAAATTTAAATTTTTCGACCACTGTTTCATGGAACAGAACTTTCTCAAATAATGCTGTTCTGGATCAGATTTCACTGTTCCAATTTTTTTTGCCAATAACAGAACAAATCCCTTTCTCCAAAATGGGCTTAATTTACAACTACTTTTTTGGTTGATATGTGCAAATATATGTATGTTTGTTATTAGTATTTACAGATGTTACAGTACATTAAGCCGCGTACAGTCATACACATGTAAGCATCCTTACATTTGTGCAATCATGACTAATTGTGCTGACAATTGCAGGCAAGGTAGGAAAAACTGTTTCTTACTGGAAAATATTGTTTTATGATAATCTTGTTTAAAAACATGCATTTTCTTTTTTAGCAGAAATCAAGTTATTGATCATTGACGCCACATGCTTGTGAAAAGAACTGTTCCACTGAAACAGTGATGTTTGATAATTCATTTTTTCTGTATAAAAAGCACTGTTCTCGGAACAGCAGAACAGTTGCAAATTCGACCCCTATACTTAGATATCCTTTTCCATTAATGACATATCAAGAGTCAAAGATGAAACAAAGTTCTTAGGCAAGTGACTGGTAGAGGAAGTCTAATGTGGGTGATGTCACATAACCATTTTCATGTACTCATCTGCCAAACCAATGAGCTTATCATTATTATCAATTATCAAATTATGTTTATATAGCACTTATTCTAAAAGAAAGCTCTAAGTGCTTTACAAGAGCATGAAAAAATAAAAAGTTAATTACTTATCAATACATAAAGGAAACAAAATAAAAATGATTCAACACCTAAAACCCTCATAATAGGTAAAAGCTAAAATATCAGCAGTATACGAATAAAAGAAATGATTAAGTTTTAAACATTCAGTTCAGAACATGGAATACCAGAGTGAGAAACTCATATCTTATCTATCTTTCAAGGTACATGATAGGACCCAGATTTAAGAGCATTACATTTTGAGCAGACAGTCTTTAAACAGTCAAATTAGAGCTTAGAGTTTTTAAGCTACAACAAATCAAAGTTTGTAAAATATTTCAGCATGTGCAAAAGTGATAATATATGAAAAGTTATACAGCTAAAATTCTTTCCTGTAATTCTTTATATTTCTTTCCCAAATATCAAAGGGTCTCAAATTGCATTCTACTGTTATAATAATATCCAATATCCTGTTCTCTGAAGCCAACTTCTCATATTCCAAATATTTTTGGAAAGAACCAAAAAACAGTAAGGTAACATGAGCAATTTTCTAGTTGTCCCATTCTGAGGTCACAAAATATTGGGCAATTTATGCTAATTAGGTATCAAGTTTTTAAACTGATGTAAAATAGACAATATTGCAAACCAATTTTGATTGGACATTTTGCTGTTTGCATGGTTCATAGTAAATTTTAAACCTTTGAAACTTATGTTCTTGCTTCCCACAAAGCAATATCTTTCTTTAGAAGAAATGGCCATTCACAGTTATGCACACATTATCTTAGGCATAGGATACACAGCTATTTCTATCACCAGTTTGCAAACAAATTTCTCCCACTAAGACATCTAACATGGATGAGTGATTTCAATCAAAAAAGTACCCTGATTACTTAGCACTGGCTTTCTGTAATCTTATACACACAAATAAACTTGGGCTGCTTGACTGTGGTGTGCATAGGAATGGCAGATAAACAATCCATGTTTGGAATGGAAACACAATACACTGAACAGGAAGTCAGGTTGTTAATTACCATACCTAAGTTTTCAGGATTAAGTCAGGTGTCGGGTACGGGTAGGCTTAAAGAGAAACTTTTCGGCATGCCTGTCCATATACCTCTAATAGCTTGTCTTAAAGGATTAGTTCAATGGTCAAGCAGGTCTATCTTATTTATATAAAAGAGGACTTCAAAATGGTGAAAGCGTTCAAAAATTATATTCCGTTAAGGAGATAGTGTAGTTTAATGCTCTGTCATATCTGTGTAGAAATGACTGGTGTAGTAAGTCTACTATGGAAAGTTGGTGTCTTCATCCTCACATTCTTAACAATTGTTTATGTACTTTAAAGAAGCTTTATTTATTTTTTCTCTCACTATTTTTCACTATTTGAATTATTTTTCCTTGAACTTTCTTCAGGTGGTATATTATAAATACCTTTCCAAGATTCAGTTTTATTACTTTTTTGACATATCCCATGGTTTATAGGATATAAAATTGCAGGACAAAAAATATGTAAGAAAGGCAATACTACTGTATGCGATAACTGGTGCGGAATAACCTTAACATCCATACCAAGCAAAATATGTGGAAGAGTTTTTATCAACAGAATTAGAAACGGTGTTGACAGTAAGATGAGAGATGAAGAGGTTGGATTTAGAAGAGGAAGGAGTACCACTGAGCAAATTTTCATCCTGCGCAACATTCTAGAACAGGTGGTTAGTGGCAGCTAACTATATATATATATCGCCTTTGTTGACTTCGACAAGACGTTTGAGTGAGTGCACAAAGAAAGCCTCTGAAAAATAATGGCAGCCTATGGTAATCCGTAAAAGATAATATGTTAGATTAAAGCGTTATATGAAGACAGTGAATGTGCAGTTATAGATAATGGTGTGGAATCTGAATGGTTCCAAGTCAAAAGTGGTGTAAAGCAAGGTGATGTAATGTCAGGGTTCCTTTTTCTGATGGTGGTAGACTGGGTGATGAGAAAAACTACTGATAATAACAGGATTGGAATTAGATGGAAGTTCATGTCAACCCTTGAGGACTTACGATTTTGCTGATGATATCACTGTACTTTCATCTACATATCAACACATACATGCAAACCAAAGTGACCAGGCTCAATCAATATGCTGCACAAACTGGGCTAAGAATTAATAAGGATAAGACAGAGCTCATGAAAGTTAACAGCAAATGTGCAAAATGTGCAAACAAAGTTTATATCGATAACCAACAACCAAATGAAATAAACAAAATCAGATACCTTGGTGCAACAATAAGCTTACAAGGTGGTGGCGAGAAAGATATCCAAAACAGAATCTCTTAAGCAAGAGAAGCATTTATAAAGTTAAATACAATATGGAACTCAAGCACATTCTCAATATATACAAAAATACGACTATTTAACTCTGTAGTTAAGTCTGTACTCTTGTATGGTTGTCAGACATGGAGAGTTAATGTAGCAGATAATAAAAAGCTGGATACATTTATGTTCAAATGCTACAGGAGAATTATGAAGATCAGATGGCCATATGTAATATCTAACAATGAAATACTGAGAATCACTAAACATGACAAAATCAGCACTGAAGTAAAAAGAAGGTGGAGGTGGATTGATCATGTGATGCGCATGAGCACTATTAAACACTGTGTGACAGCTATGACGTGGAAACCAGAGGGAAGAAGGAAAGTTGGTCGTCCTAGAACGACCTGGAGAAGGACAGTCGAGAAGGAGTGGAATGTGATGGGATGGAGCTCGTGGACAGAAGCCAGACAAGTTGCAAATAACAGAGTCCAGTGGAGAGAGTGCACTGCAGCCTTATGGGCCAGGAGGCCTGAAGAGACGAAGTGAGGTAAGATTCAGTTTTACTAACTTTTAGACATATCCCATGGTTCTTTAGCCACAAAATCACAAGGAAAAATATGATAGAATACATAATGATTTAAAGGAATCTAAGGCTATGACATCACATCTAGTCTGATTTCAGTTGTTTCTACACTAATGACACCAAGATTTATAATTGAATATTTCATCCCCTTAATAATATAAGATTTTTGAATGCTTTCTTCACCATTTTGTTTCTTTTGAAATCCACCTCTATATGAAATAGACTTGCTTGACTACTGAACTAATCCTTAAATCACAGGAAGGCACTCACCATTCCATAGTTTCTGTTCATATGACACTTTTCCCTTGTCCAGGATGGTTTTGTATTCTTTAAAGGCATCCTCGTCACCAATCAATGTTGCCATCTCACACATGCAACGAAGAGCTGACAGCCACAACCCACCACAATATGCACTGCAAATATAAAAAGTATAAATGAATAAACTCAGTAATAAGTGTGAATGGTTATTAGATACTTTGATAAAATTCATGAGGTATTTACAAATGTAGAGGTGGGAGATGGGCGGAGAGAAGATAAGGCAAGGGGAGAAGGTGGGAGGAGAGAAGATGAGGCGAGGGGAGAAGGTGGGAGGAGAGAAGATGAGGCGAGGGGAGAAGGTGGGAGGAGATAAGATAAGGCGAGGGGAGAAGGTGGGAGGAGAGAAGATGAGACGAGGGGAGAAGGTGGGAGGAGAGAAGATGAGGCGAGGGGAGAAGGTGGGAGGAGAGAAGATGAGGCGAAGGGAGAAGGTGGGAGGAGAGAAGATGAGGCAAGGGGAGAAGGTGGGAGGAGAGAAGATGAGGCGAGGGGAGAAGGTCGGAGGAGAGAAGATGAGGCGGGGGAGAAGGTGGGAGGAGATAAGATGAAGCGAGGGGAGAAGGTGGGAGGAGAAGATGAGGCGAGGGGAGAAGGTGGGAGGAGAGAAGATGAGGCGAGGGAGAAGGTGGGAGGAGATAAGATAAGGCGAGGGGAGAAGGTGGGAGGAGAGAAGATGAGACGAGGGGAGAAGGTGGGAGGAGAGAAGATGAGGCGAGGGGAGAAGGTGGGAGGAGAGAAGATGAGGCGAAGGGAGAAGGTGGGAGGAGAGAAGATGAGGCAAGGGGAGAAGGTGGGAGGAGAGAAGATGAGGCGAGGGGAGAAGGTCGGAGGAGAGAAGATGAGGCGAGGGGAGAAGGTGGGAGGAGATAAGATGAAGCGAGGGGAGAAGGTGGGAGGAGAGAAGATGAGGCGAGGGGAGAAGGTGGGAGGAGAGAAGATGAGGCGAGGGGAGAAGGTGGGAGGAGAGAAGATGAGGCGAGGGGAGAAGGTGAGAGGAGAGAAGATGAGGCGAGGGGAGAAGGTGGGAGGAGAGAAAATGAGGCGAGGGGAGAATGTGGGAGGAGAGAACATGAGGCGAGGGGAGAAGGTGAGAGGAGAGAACATGAGGCGAGGGGAGAATGTGGGAGGAGAGAAGAATGATCTCCTTTGGTTCATGACAGCTTAAAGAGGATAGAAAGTGTTTATTTTTCAAACATAATACTTTTGAGAAGCAAGTTTCTCAGGTATGTTCCTTTCTTCTCAGGTGTAAGGGTGGATTTAGTTATTTTATTGATGTATGGTCCCCAAAGTGTCCCTGGGATTGCATTAAAAACAGCCCTTACATTTTACAGTTATGAACACAAAAATAATTAGAGAGAGACAATCACTGTGAGATAAACTGATACATTTATTAGAGTAAGTCTCTCACCTATTATTATTATTATTATTTTATCATTATTATTATTATTATTATTATTATTATTATTATTATTATTATTATTATTATTATTATTATCATTATTATCATTATCTAAAGCTTTAGGATCAGATTGCAGATTGGTCAACTTTTTAACTCTGAATATTAAGTCTGAATGAACTAAACTTTTCTCTTAATGACATTCTTTTATATCTATTTATAAAACATATATTGACAACCCTCCCTACTTCAAGAAATCCACATCCCTCTCATTCAAAAGTCATTGACCCTGACCATATCACATGATAGAATCCTGTCTCCTCTTAATGGGTGTTAGGTTAAGATCAACCAGGTAATGTCATAAATCGTCGAGTTAGGGACAGCTGTCAATCACAATGCATATGGAAAGTACTTTAAAAGGTAAAAAGTATAATTTAAAGAGATATGGACATAGTCAAGGAAAAGATCCAATGAAAAGAAAGGCAATAAAAACTTAGCCCTGAATATTTAGCGGCTGAAATTTAGCTGGGAACAAAATGTAACCAAAGCAAGCTATGTCTATCAGTCTGCTTTTGCCCATTACAAGATGAATTGGTGTAAGAAAATACAGAACTTCATGGCACAATATCTGGGGGAAGTTCCCCTTTTAGGTACAGCTTTGCTTCCATTCAATGTGTTCCTTACCTTGCCCCTGTTGCTACCCACACATCATAAGTTTGGTCTGCTTTCCCTGAGTTATCAATCACGCCGTCTCCATCCGTATCATCCAGTTTGGCCCTCTCCATCACTGTCTGTAAACAACAATACTTTTGTTACTGTGTAAATTACTTTGCTAAGTATGGTTATCATTTAGAGGACAATAATAGCAACAAAATACAGAAAACATTCAAATCCCTCAAGTGTAAAGTTGTCTCAAAATTGTGTATAAATGACTGAAATAAGACTATAAGTGGCATCATGATCCTAGTTTCACTTCCTCCAAGTCCTGTAATTTCATTGAAATATTTTTTAAGATTTTGTAAGTCAAATGAAATAGATATGTCAGCAAAATATATTAAAAAACAGAGTACAACCAAGTGCTTGTGGTTTACCATATGAAGAATAAAAAAAAAAACATATTATTAAAAAAATGAAAGTATTTCTCGAAAAATTAAATAATAACTGTTGAGAAAGTGAATGTGACGCAACTCTTCTAAAAGTGGTCGTGGCATCTTTTAAAATACTTAATACTTCTTTCCTGAATGAAAAAAGGAATACAAAAACGTATTTTTCGCAATTGCATTTTATTTAAAAAAATAACATGCAAATGTTATAACTTCAGAGCAGTTCAAGTAAAATGTGTGAATTACAGGTAGTAGTAGGTCAGAATTATTAGAAAAGTGGTGACGATTCGTAGTGACCCGACACGTACCCTGCATTTTGGCCACATGTGGTGTAGAAACTGTTGGTCTTGAGTTAGGTAGTAATCCCTAAAGGTCATGAGCACAAACTTGAGGTTAAGGTCCTTCCAATTGTGGGTATCGTGAAACAGGTAGCCGTTCACCTTCACCCATGGCTCCTCCTCTGTTTAAAAAACAAATTATCAGTTGATAAGAACAAAGTAACAGCTGATAAGAACAACATAACAACTGATAAGAATAACATAACAGTTGATAAGAACAACATAACAGTTGATAAGAACAACATAACAGTTGATAAGAACGACATAAGAGTTAAAAAAAAACATAACAGTTAATGAGAACATAAAGTTGATAAGAACAACATAACAATTAATAAGAACATAAAGTTGATAAGAACAACATAACGGTTAATGAGAACATAAAGTTGATAAGAACAACATAACATTTAATAAGAACAACATAACAGTTGATAAGAACATAAAGTTGATAAGAACAACATAACAGTTGATAAGAACAACATAACAGTTGATGAGAACATGAAGTTGACAAGAACAACATAATGGTTAATGAGAACATAAAGTTGATAAGAACAACATAACAGTTGATAAGAACAACATAACAGTTGATAAGAACAACATAACAGTTGATAAGAACAACATAACAGTTGATGAGAACATGAAGTTGATAAGAACAACATAACAGTTGATAAGAACAACATAACAGTTGATAAGAACAACATAACAGTTGATAAGAACATGAAGTTGATAAGAACAACATAACAGTTGATAAGAACAACATAACAGTTGATAAGAACAACATAACAGTTGATAAGAACATGAAGTTTATAAGAACAACATAACAGTTAATAAGAACAACATAACAGTTGATAAGAACAACATAACAGTTGATAAGAACATGAAGTTGATAAGAACAACATAACAGTTAATAAGAACAACATAACAGTTAATAAGAACAACATAACAGTTGATAAGAACATAAAGTTGATAAGAACAACATAACAGTTGATAAGAACATGAAGTTGATAAGAACAACATAACAGTTAATAAGAACAACATAACAGTTGATAAGAACAACATAACAGTTAATAAGAACATGAAGTTGATAAGAACAACATAATGGTGTATGAGAACATAAAGTTGATAAGAACAACATAACAGTTGATAAGAACAACATAACAGTTGATAAGAACATGAAGTTGATAAGAACAACATAACGGTTAATGAGAACATAAAGTTGATAAGAACAACATAACAGTTAATAAGAACAACATAACAGTTAATAAGAACAACATAACAGTTGATAAGAACATAAAGTTGATAAGAACAACATAACAGTTAATAAGAACATAAAGTTGATAAGAACAACATAACGGTTAAGGAGAACATAAAGTTGATAAGAACAGTATAACAGTTGATAAGAACATGAAGTTGATAAGAACAACATAACAGTTGATAAGAACATGAAGTTGATAAGAACAACATAACAGTTAATGAGAACATAAAGTTGATAAGAACAACATGACAGTTAATGAGAACATAAAGTTGATAAGAACAACATAACAGTTAATGAGAACATAAAGTTGATAAGAACAACATGACAGTTAATGAGAACATAAAGTTGATAAGAACAACATAACAGTTGATAAGAACATGAAGTTGATAAGAACAACATAACGGTTAATGAGAACATAAAGTTGATAAGAACAACATAACAGTTAATGAGAACAACATAACAGTTGATAAGAACAACATAACAGTTAATAAGAACAACATAAAGTTGATAAGAACAACATGACATTTAATGAGAACATGAAGTTGATAAGAACAACATAACGGTTAATGAGAACATGAAGTTGATAAGAACAACATAACGGTTAATGAGAACATAAAGTTGATAAGAAGAACATAACAGTTGATAAGAACAACATAACAGTTGATAAGAACAACATAACAGTTGATAAGAACAACATAACAGTTAATGAGAACATAAAGTTGATAAGAACAACATGACAGTTAATGAGAACATGAAGTTGATAAGAACAACATAACAGTTAATGAGAACATAAAGTTGATAAGAACAACATAACAGTTAATGAGAACATAAAGTTGATAAGAACAACATAACAGTTAATAAGAACATAAAGTTGATAAGAACAACATAACAGTTAATGAGAACATAAAGTTGATAAGAACAACATAACGGTTAATGAGAACATAAAGTTGACAAGAACAACATAACAGTTAATTAGAACATAAAGTTGATAAGAACAACATTACAGTTAATGAGAACATAAAGTTGATAAGAACAACATTACAGTTAATGAGAACATAAAGTTGATAAGAACAACATAACGGTTAATGAGAACATAAAGTTGATAAGAACAACATGACAGTTAATGAGAACATAAAGTTGATAAGAACAACATGACAGTTAATGAGAACATAAAGTTGATAAGAACAACATAACGGTTAATGAGAACATAAAGTTGATAAGAACAACATAACAGTTAATGAGAACATAAAGTTGATAAGAACAACATAACGGTTAATGAGAACATAAAGTTGATAAGAACAACATGACAGTTAATGAGAACATAAAGTTGATAAGAACAACATAACAGTTAATGAGAACATAAAGTTGATAAGAACAACATGACAGTTAATGAGAACATAAAGTTGATAAGAACAACATAACGGTTAATAAGAACATGAAGTTGATAAGAACAACATAACGGTTAATGAGAACATAAAGTTGATAAGAACAACATAACAGTTAATGAGAACATAAAGTTGATAAGAACAACATAACGGTTAATGAGAACATAAAGTTGATAAGAACAACATGACAGTTAATGAGAACATAAAGTTGATAAGAACAACATTACAGTTAATGAGAATATAAAGTTGATAAGAACAACATAACGGTTAATGAGAACATAAAGTTGATAAGAACAACATAACAGTTAATGAGAACATAAAGTTGATAAGAACAACATAACGGTTAATGAGAACATAAAGTTGATAAGAACAACATGACAGTTAATGAGAACATAAAGTTGATAAGAACAACATAACAGTTAATGAGAACATAAAGTTGATAAGAACAACATGACAGTTAATGAGAACATAAAGTTGATAAGAACAACATAACGGTTAATAAGAACATGAAGTTGATAAGAACAACATAACGGTTAATGAGAACATAAAGTTGATAAGAACAACATGACAGTTAATGAGAACATAAAGTTGATAAGAACAACATTACAGTTAATGAGAATATAAAGTTGATAAGAACAACATAACGGTTAATGAGAACATAAAGTTGATAAGAACAACATAACAGTTAATGAGAACATAAAGTTGATAAGAACAACATAACGGTTAATGAGAACATAAAGTTGATAAGAACAACATGACAGTTAATGAGAACATAAAGTTGATAAGAACAACATAACAGTTAATGAGAACATAAAGTTGATAAGAACAACATGACAGTTAATGAGAACATAAAGTTGATAAGAACAACATAACGGTTAATAAGAACATGAAGTTGATAAGAACAACATAACGGTTAATGAGAACATGAAGTTGATAAGAACAGCATAACAGTTGACACAAATTTTCAAACTGAGTTTAGCTGAACGTGAAACGTCAGAGCATTTAAGCAATCAAACGTTGGAGGAATTTTCCTTTTACTAACCAACCAATCAACTGCAGGGAAAATTGTAAACAACAACAATACGCATGCATATTACCTTCCTGAGCTACTACTAAGTCAGTGTACGTGTATGTATGTGTGTACACACATACATAAACGTTACATAAAATGTATAGGCTTTTTGTTGTATGCACACGTAAAGTATCTAAATCTGCATCAAACTTTCAACTACTCTGCCTGGATGTTTGTTTTCTTACGGGAATGTTTTTCATTTTACACGAAGATAAGAAGTCTTTCAGTTCAGACTGTCGCAGTTAAGGAACCAGGTAAGATTTAAAGTTATAATTTTGCCTCGCTTATGTTTATGACACAGTAGTCAGTACATTCAATATATGGAGTTGCAGGCCTAGTGTACTCGTAAAATGCTGTTTTTGTGAACGAAATACTGAATGTTCGTTTCGGTTCACATTCCCTCAGCATTTACGAAATATTAAAAACTTTTGTGCACAATTTAGACACAACAATAGAAAGTAAAATGCAAAGAACATTCAAATTTTCAAACGTTGGTGTTCAGTGCAGAGAGCCTAATGGTATGAAATTGTGCAGTTGACCCCAGAGCACAAAATGTGAAAGCAGTATTGAAAACTTTCGGCAGCAAATCCCTTGTAATTTGCAAATGAGACGACAAATTTTGCATATAAAAAAAGTTGTGTGAAATGATTCGGACACAGTTATACAAAGTGTTCAGCTTGGTATGGAATTTCCTAATCAAATTAGGCTGCAATTCAAGTCTCTGAATAGTTCAGTGAAGTGCCTATTCTGTATGCATATACTGTTGATTAGTGTGTGGAATTGTGTGTTTAATGTGCTTGACCCCATATGCTAGTAAATTGTGCAGATGATCAGGATTCCTCCAGAATTTGATTGGTCCATTTATGGTCACATGAATTTCGGCCATGTGACATTATTTATATTAGATTTCTGAAAAATACCGATTCCGATATGAGAAGGTCTATTATGCTTTATAAATGAACTGTTCTCTTTAACCAGATCACCGGGATACCAAAAGACTTTGACACTGATTGCTCTATAAATCAAATCCTCATATGGTAATTTTGAAGTCTTTCTCCTGGGTAGCTCCTCACCTGTGGAACAATCTCCATGCACTCATCAGATCCATCATTAATTTTAATAGCTTCAAATCACATGCTCTAAAGACAACATTTATTTATTCAACATTTTGATGTCTGAGTTTTTGTTACATTACCTTCTCCTCTATTTCTAGACTTCTTATTTTGTTTTTTAATTCATTTTAGGTTTTCCCTGTTAAGTTGTCATTATAAAGTGCATGTATAGGCAGAATTTAGCAATTATCATTTGTGGTATAATAATATTTGTGAACATGTACAACTGTAAACCCACCCCTTCCTTTATACTCTGAGTAGGTATATTAATGTTTAGTTGTTTGAAATGAGCAAAAGTGGATCTCTACCTGGATCCCCCACATCATGTGGTATACTGCCACCAGTCTTCCTAGATGCCCTCTTTCCATCAGTCAGCATGGAAAGAGACTCAGAATCTTCATGGTCCACTAAATTTCCTGCAAAAATAAAAAAAACAAAAATGACATCAGTTCCAATTCTCTTTTTGCTATCTATTTTTTGGGCAGGAAGGGGGCATTGGATGAGAACAGATGGGGAGCAGTGAAGTAATCACTTGTTAAGCAGAAGTAACTCCAAAATTCTCTATTTATTCATATATTTTTTTCTGGGGGAGGAGAGCAATTTTGTTAATATTTATGGAAAGTTTCTTACTTCTTTTTAGCATATCAGAATTGTGTAAATATGGTGGATTGTAAATGGCTTCCTTGCACAGAAAAGGCTATATTAGAATTATTTTCTCATAAAGTGTAATTTAAGAATAAAAATCTCTTTGAAACTCTTATTTAAAGGAATATTCCCATGTTTTTTCGTAGAATTTCATAAGAAAGAGAAATATTTTAGAAACAATTTAGTACAAAAAACATTTTGATATGTTATTTCTACCAGGAGATATTCAAATGTTAAGCATCACAAAAAATGCTAATAAACGAATAGGAAAAGGCTCAGTATGACATCACAGCAACACATTCTCCCACAAAGTTGATGTATTTCATTAAAATCTATAATCTTTTTATATTAGTAAGACCTGCTAGAACAATAAATTGATGGAAGTAAGGTATTCATATACATTGCCAAATATACCCTACTTCAATAACTTTCGGAAAAATGTTTCTAATCATACAGAAACAACCAATTGAACATTCAAAGAAATACATACATATTCATTTGCAATGGAATTGCCTCTGTGACATCATCAAACACAAATTCATTATACTGTACAAAAACTTTAAAATGCAATTGGGAAATATTTAAAAATCCATATCTCCTGAACAGAATATTATATCAACCTGATTTTTGTACCAAATTGGCTCTAAAAGTATGCTCTTTTAAATAAAAGTTTACAAAAAAAGATGGGAATAAGCTTGCACAGTGTAACAGTTTTGTAACTAAAACAGGTTTTGGGAAACCACGGTTTCCGTCTGATACATATTTTATGAAAAACCTTAAGTACCGAAAATAACCAAAGCACTACAAAAAAATTGACAAAAGATGGTAAAAATCTGTTTCATTTAAATAAAAAGAAAGTTCATGCATTGTGTCAAAATGTTTTTTGTAGTATCTTTTCATATATTTGTGAAAATATGTGATTTCTATGCAGATCCAATCAATAAATACAATTGAGAATGTTTGGAAATAAATAGTCATAATGTACCTGCAGATAACAGGTTCGCTGATGCTATGTATTTGCGTTTTCTTTCCGGGCTAATATTTCTCTGACCAAAACAAATTCATTCCTTTATAATCCCTTTATTTGAAGTCATGTCGATTCCCTTCCGTGTCCTTTTCGTTTTTTTAAAATACTTGGAAATCCATTATAATTCTCGACAAATATATCGCAAATCGCAAGCCAAGTAGTATTATGAGACCATTTACGAATTCACACCCAACCACGCCCTACTGTACTGACTGACCCCATGCATGTACATAGGGCTAGTATAAGTTACTGTATAACACATTATTCAATGTGTATATGGGCTCCTGGATACAAATGAAACTTTGCGTGAATAACCTAGAATCACATGTTGTCAGAGTTACATGATTACTGAATGGGTTTTCAAGGGTTGTCCTATCATTTTCGAAAGTTTGTTTTTGTTTGAATTCAGCAGCTAATGCTGGGAAAAACCGATGCTGTAAATAGCTGTAGTATTGTTTCGAGGATGGTAGAGTAATTGAATGATTGTTTTAGAATAACAATGTACTGTAAAACGGAAGATGAATTAGCCCTGTGCTATCACCAGTATCACTAAAGTCACAAGTGAAAACAACCATTCATTCCCTCAAAAAGTTTGTATTTATTCCATCAAAAAGTTTGTATTTATTCCATCAAAAAGTTTGTATTCCTTACCCTCATCTCATTTTCATGTGTATAATAAACCTCTGAACAACAGTCCTGGTCAAAATTGTTCAGATTTAAAAAGAACCAAAAATTCATGCATTTTGTTTTGAAAAACATCATCCATTCTCCTATAATTATGTTTACTCAGTAGTAGCCTGGGAGCGATGGAATCTTCCATTCCAATCACGAGTTGAATGTAAATGACCCATACCACCATTCGCTTGGGGTACAAGCTCAAATGATTTCATTGGTTCGAAGTGGAGCGAGTTTATATAGGTTTTTGCAGACCTGTTAGTTGATAGCCTGTTGGTATGCATAAATTAATTATATTATCTCTGCATTCCGCTCTGCATATCGTTTCACAAGTAGAAAGTAGAAACAGAATGTTCAAATACATATGTGTTTTGCTGTTTTATACAATTCTGAATGACCAAAAAATGTTGTTTACCATTGTTAAATGCTTCAAATCAATGATGAACTTATCTGCAGAGTGCTGAAGAATTGCTTTTGCTTGGGTGCGTAGCATGTGTTGTAGAAGGAAAATGTTTTCATAGCTTCTTGCTGAAGCAAGGTCTGGTTTGCTTTAAGTACAGAATACAATGTATTTCACTTTAATTTTCAATCCTGATCCATACAGACTGAGATTGCAGGTAATACACTTTTATTTTTATTTTTATGAAGAAATTATGAATTTGGTGGGGAGTGGGACACTACTTTTCATTAGCGGGCATTTTCTTTTCTGCCTTATTACACTCTCATAATTAACACAATTTTATAGCGCATTGAAGAAGGCGAATACCATATAAGGCTATAGGGCGGGAACCATTGGTGGCAAAAGTATAATAGAAAATGCCACTGCGATGCACAAATGGGCCAATTTAAAAAGCATAGCAAGAATGATTATTAAACTTGAAAAATAACAGCGGTAGGCATGATATATGAGGAGTTTTTTGGTTGAGCTATTTCTATTTTTTTTCAAATAAGAGCCATGGCATGGCCATACTTAATGTTTCAAAGAAATGTTGAGTATCAAGTGGGTGGGATCTGAACTGTAAGATTTCCCCCGTAGGCTATATGCAAATCAGCAACAATTGTACTGCATGATCACTGATCAAGTATATGATAACCGTAAGATGATGCATTCTGTTTAACAAGAATCCGACAAATATGTTTTCTTTTTATATGAAAGAAAATTGAAATCATAACTATGAATCAGAAATCGTAAGCAAATAAGGGCATATAGATGACCTGTCGACACAGCCTTTTTAGTAACTTTTTTTACGTGACTGCCTTGGGACCTGGACTGACTGACAAAGGGGTAAAATTGGCATTATTTTAGGGGCAAATGAGGTAGATAAAATCACTTTACATGAAAGCAACATTAAAGTTTATTATTACATTTAATTTATCAATGCCTTCATTATTATTTTCAACATCATTTACAGAAATACTGTGACACAAACATCATTAGCAGCTATCATAACAGTGCAGTACACTGCAGTTAGTTACTGTACATATATTCAAAGCTTGCTTACATTACGGGTAAAAAAAACGGTTTTCTGGTCAAAATCAAATTTCCGATTAAAACCGGTTTTACGGTTAAAACCAATTTTAGTTTTGGAAACAGACTGGTTTCATGTCGGGACAAAACCCTACAAGCTTACATGGGAATATTACAAAAAACCATGGGAATATTACAAAAAACCATAAAAATATTACAAAAAACCATGGGAATATTACAAAAACCATGGAAATATTACAAAAAAATTATGGGAGTATTACAAAAAAACCATGGGAATATTACAAAAACCATGAAAATATTACGAAAAACCATAGGAATATTACAAAAACCACCATGGGAATATTACAAAAACAACCAAGGGAATATTACAAAAAAAACATGGGAATATTATAAAAAAAAACACCATGGGAATATTCCTTTAAATGTTCCCTTTTGATCCTTGACTGTGATAGCCTTGTAAGTATAAGATTTGTATGGTGTCCAGAGCACTAGACCAAAGTGAGGAAGTATTTTAGGGGGTCCCCAAAAAATCAAATTCTCATCTAGCACGCAATGATAAAGTAATTTTCTGGTTAATATGAATATTCAGGTGACCTTTGCCCTCACATTGTCTGTAGGCTATCTAGGCATGAAGTTTATCAATCTGTTGTGGATAGTATATCTGTGAAATTCCTAAAAATGAGGGCACTCACTTTTTGGTCTAGTGCTCCTTTAACATGTAAACCCACCAACTGTATACACTGTTTGCATGAGGAAGGTTTGTTGTGTGTCTGTGTTCAGAAGGTTAAAATGGTGAAAGCATAGAAATCTCAAATATTAGAAGCTATTTGATGTTGCAATGATTGCAAATAAACTCACCAAAATCATACTGCACACTTAGCTCCAGCTTCGGCCAGAGCATGGCCAAGGCAAATGAGGCATAGAAGTGGACGTCATATGTATTGTACATGCGATATTCATGGCCTGTGGATTGGAAAGAAGTGACTTGTTTTGAATAAAAATAAACAAATGTATAGGTGTGATGGGAGGGGAAAAGTTCTTCCCCATCAAAATTGAGCCAAATCTATCAATGCATCTGGAAACAAAATGGCGTCCAAAGGACCCATGAAAGTCATCAGCACAATATGTTGATAGGCTGCCATTTCTCGAACTAAAGTTTCACAAAAAGAATTATTCGAGAAAACTATCTCTTGGCCTCCCTTTTCACTAATTAATAAATTTCGGATAATTTTGGACCTGTACCTCAATGAAGATAAAGTTCTCACATTCAATATATGTAAAGTATTTTTTCAATGGAAACCAAGAACAATAATTAATAGAACTACCAGCAATACAAATTAACCATGTCAGTTGCTTCTTTGAAAGGAAAGAAATTAAATCATTTTTCAATGGAAATCAAAAGCAATAATTCATAGACTACCAGCAATACAAATTAACCATGTCAGTCCCTTTATTGAAAAAGAAAGAAAATAATTATCATACTACTCACCTTCTAAGTATCCAAATCTTCCATATTCACGCACTAGGTCATGTGACCAAGTGTGAACATGTGATTCACCATGAGGAAACTCCTCATTAGACTCCACCCACACAGTTCCACCATCGGCGACAAAGTACAGCTCGTTAAAAAGTGCGGACTTATACCAGGACGGTAATGATCTGCAAAACAAAAACAAAATTATGATAAAACTAGACAAACAAAAAAACCGATTGTGGTAAATATTTAAAACTGATTTACAGATATGAAATAATTTGTAGCTTGCACATAATCCTCTTTCAATAAGAGGTAAATATTACCTACTTTATTACACACATATGCATTCCTTGTTAATGATCATTCATATCACAGTGTTTCAAAAACAGGTAAATATTACCTACTTTATTACACACACATGCATTCCTTGTTAATGATCATTCATATCACAGTGTTTCAGAAAGTGGTAATTTTCCAAAACAATTATTGGAAATGACAAAGTTTTAAGACAATTGAGAAGAAATATGCCCTCCCATAAGGGAACATAATAAATAGGGAGCCATCAAGTCAAACAAACACTTCTTAATATAAAATGTAATTTTAAAATGTTTTCTGTCTGCTACACCTAAAAGCAACATATTAGATTTAAGAATCATTGGTCAAGTAAGGTAAGCAACATATCAGATTTAAGAATCATTGGTCAAGTAAGGTAAGCAACATATCAGATTTAAGAATCATTGGTCAAGTAAGGTAAGCAACATACCAGATTTAAGAATCATTGGTCAAGTAAGGTAAGCAACATACCAGATTTAAGAATCATTGGTCAAGTAAGGTGAGCAACATATCAGATTTAAGAATCATTGGTCAAGTAAGGTGAGCAACATATCAGATTTAAGAATCATTGGTCAAGTAAGGTAAGCAACATATCAGATTTAAGAATCATTGGTCAAGTAAGGTAAGCAACATATCAGATTTAAGAATCATTGGTCAAGTAAGGTGAGCAACATATCAGATTTAAGAATCATTGGTCAAGTATGGTGAGCAACATATCAGATTTAAGAATCATTGGTCAAGTAAGGTAAGCAACATATCAGATTTAAGAATCATTGGTCAAGTAAGGTAAGCAACATATCAGATTTAGGAATCATTGGTCAAATAGGAAGCAACATATCAGATTTAAGAACCATTGGTCAAGTAAGGGAAGCAACATACCAGATTTAAGAATCATTGGTCAAGCAAGGTAAGCAACATATCAGATTAAAGAATCATTGGTCAAGTAAGGGAAGCAACATACCAGATTTAAGAATCATTGGTCAAGTAAGGGAAGCAACATACCAGATTTAAGAATCATTGGTCAAGTAAGGTAAGCAACATATCAGATTTAAGAATCATTGGTCAAGTAAGGTAAGCAACATACCAGATTAAAGAATCATTGGTCAAGTAAGGGAAGCAACATCAGATTAAAGAACCATTGGTCAAGTAAGGGAAGCAACATACCAGATTTAAGAATCATTGGTCAAGTAAGGGGAGCAACATACCAGATTTAAGAATCATTGGTCAAGTAAGGGAAGCAACATACCAGATTTAAGAATCATTGGTCAAGTAAGGTAAGCAACATACCAGATTTAAGAATCATTGGTCGAGTAAGGTACTGTAAGCAACACACCAGGTTTAAGAATCATTGGTCAAGTAAGGGAAGCAACATCAGATTAAAGAATCATTGGTCAAGCAAGGTAAGCAACATATCACATTTAAAAATCATTGGTCAAGCAAGGTAAGCAACATATCAGATTTAAGAATCATTGGTCAAGTAAGGTCAGCAAGATATCAGATTTAAGAATCATTAATCAAGTAAGGTAAGCAACATATCAGATTTAAGAATCATTGGTCAAGCAAGGTACTAATTCATGCCGATGGCAAAATCCAAATTTGATTGATATGGTTAAACCTAAAAATTAGAAGAATGAATTCATATCCTCCTACAGAATGTTTAGAAAATAGAGCATCACTGAAAAATGACTTGTTTTGTGCTCCTGGGGTATTCATATGCAATTCGTGTGTGTTAGAAACGCATGTGCAAACTAGACTGACAACATCATAGAGCTGTAGGATATGCTCTCTACTATCATCAAGATGCTGAAATAGCTCCAATTACATGCATCAGTGTAGTTAATGATTTGGGTGAGCACCATAAAATCATACTACAGAGAATCTTGAGCTCAATCTGATGAAAGTCACCGGTTACTTAATACTAACTAGAATACCAAAAGTTACACAGCATATTTGGAATAGAATTTGTTTTTTAAGCAACAGATTTTGAAATAAAATTTAGATTTAGATGACTTTTCTCAATACAAGTTTATGTTGGCCGCACACGCTAACATAGCAGTCATTGGGAGTCTAGTATTCTATGTTATTTAATTCTATGGTGAGCACTAAATTTGTATATCGATATATCGAGGTATCACCTGACCGATATATCAGTATCAGAAATTCCTTTAACAGATGAACCATAATCAGAGTTCGATTAACAAGGAAGGGAAAGGACTTTACTTACATCGATGCTGAGCTTCCCCTTATTCTCATAGACTCTTAACAAAGAGGGTTGTGCCTCTGAGCCCCCCTCCCTCCTTAAACATTATGGAATAGAGCCCGGATAATAAAATAAAATAAATCTTACTCGTCTTTAAGAACTGTTTCCTGCCAAGTGCTGATCTTTTCTTCCCATGCTTTGTAATTCTGTAAAGCATACAAGGATAGCTGGGGGGCAGCTTTACAGTCGGTGCCAAACCATCTTGTGTATCTCCTGCATGAAGATAAGGAAGATTTGTAAGAATAAAAAGAAATGTATGCCTTTGATTATAAATCAAGGCTATAAACTAAGCATGAAGGAAGCATTCAAATAGCTTATTACATCAAGGAGATACTAAGTTTAACATTCTGTCTTATCTGTGTAGAAATGACTGATGTAGTAAGTCTACTATGGAAGGTTAGTGCCATCATTCTCTTATTCTTAATAATTGTTAATGTATTTTGAAGAAATTGTTTTTTTCTTTTTCTTTACTTTTTGAATTGATTTTCTACAAACTTTCTTCAGTTTAAAATTATACTTAATACTTTACTAGATTCTGTTTTACTACTTTCCTGACATATTCAATGGTTTTTAAGCCACAAAATCGCAGGACAAAATATGACAGAATACATAAAGGCTTTGAGAAATCTGAGGCTGTGGCGTCACAACTAGTCTTGATTCCAGTCATTTCTACATAAATGATACCAAACTTTAAAGTTAAATATCTCCTTTTAACGGAATAATATTTTTGAATGCTTTCTTCATCATTTTCTATCTTTTGATATTCTCTTTCATGTATTATGGATTGCCAGACCCTTGAGCTAATCCTTTAAGGGTTGAAAAGAAACTTCTGACAGAAAAATTCATTCATTCTTTTATTGTTTAAACTATCAGCTATCAAAATTTTTAATACTAAAAAAATAATAATAATAATAAAATAATAATGATAAATATATAATAGATAATAATAAATATATAATAATTAAATATATAATAATTCTTCAATAAACTCCACAGGACATCTAGAAGCATAAAAAGGAAACATGAGGAGATGATGTCACATTCAAACAAATATGTTGGATCTAAACTTGAGAATCTCCTTAGAGGAATGAGATTTTAGAAAACTCTCTTACCTGCCATTTGGTTTCTTTTATTTTCCTCTTTCATATACAATTCATTTCATTCATTTATTTGTTACATTCAAACAATAGTAATAAGAAGATACATATAACACAAATACAAAGAGCTGTGAAAGAGAGTGCTCTAAAAAACTTTCATGGCTTAACAAATAGGGCACTCCTTTATAATATTGACATAATAGGACTTAATTCACTTTGAGTATATAGACATATATAATAGTCTCTAAAAAGAAAAGGAAGAAAACAAAATAAGAAAAACAAAAACCCAATATCCTGACCCCCACCCCAACCCACCACGCATAGATAAAAAAAACAATTACATGAAAAGGGGACACAATATTATATAATATAATATTCCAACTGCCCACTGAGATCTACCCCACCCTAATGCTGAAAAAACCTAACAATACAAAAAAATATATATACTTTTTAGAAAACTAAAACTTCAGATTAGTAGTACTGTACATAGTACTTTGGACCAGTGTATTCCAACGTTTTAAAATGAATACAATAATTGGCCTTTACAAAGAAATATAAATTACTTGATACAAAGAACAAGAAATCAAAGCATTATAAAATTGTTTCAAATATCTACCAGATTATACCTTTTTGAGTTTAAACTGATCAGATTAATACAAAACTATAGTTTTGAACTGAAGTGAAATAGTATAAAGGTTTTGGACCATTGTATTTTGACCTTTTAAAAAAAAAATATAATAAATCTATTAATTCACCTTTACATAGACACACTTGATATAATAATTCACCTTTACATAAACATATACTGACATAAACATATACTTACTTCATATAATAATTTGCCTTTACATAGACATATATTTACATAGACATACTTAATTAATATAATAATTTGCTTTTATATAGACATATACTTACATAGACATATACTTACTTGATATAGTTCACCTTTACATATACTTACATGGACATATACTTAATTAATATAATAATTTGCCTTTACATAGACATATTCTTACATAGACATATTCTTACATAGACATATACTTACTTGATATAATAATTCACGTTACATAGACATACACTTACATAGACATACTTACAGTACTTGATATAATAATTCACCTTTCCATAGACATACACTTACATGATACATATACTTGATATAATAATTTGCCTTTACTTAGACATACTTACTTCATATAATAATTTGCCTTTACATGAACATATATTTACTTGATATAATAATTTGCCTTAACATAGACATATACTTACATAGACATATACTTACCTAATATAATAATTCGCCCTTACATAGACATATACATACATAGACATATACTTACATAGACTTCTTGATATAATAATTCACCTTTACATAGACATATTCTTACATAAACATATACTTACTTGATATAATAATTCACCTTTACATATACATATACTTACATAGACATACTTGATATAATAATTTGCCTTTACATAGACATATACTTACTTGATATAATAATTTGCCTTTACATAGACATATACTTACTTGATATAATAATTTGCCTTTACATAGACATATACTTACTTGATATAATAATTTGCCTTTACATAGACATATACTTACTTGATATAATAATTTGCCTTTACATAGACATATACTTACTTGATATAATAGTTTGCCTTTACATAGACATATACTTACTTGATATAAGAATTTGCCTTTACATAGACATATACTAACTTGATATAATTACGCCTTTACATAGACATATACTTACATAGACATACTTGATATAATAGTTCACCTTTAAATACACATATACTTACATAGACATATACTTACTTGATATAATTCGCCTTTACATAGACATATTCTTACAAAGACATACTTAATATAATAATTCATTTTTACATAGACATATTCTTACATAGACGTGTACTTGATATAACAATTCACCTTCACAGACATATACTTACATAAGACATTTACTAACTTGATATAATAATTTGCCTTTACATAGAAATATACTTACTTGATATGAAAAAGGAACAACAAAATGGACATCAATAAATTGCAATTTAAAATCTTTATCACATGATATCATTTTGATTTAAATCAGATCACCAGTTGTACCATACCTGCAATACTCAAATCCTTTAAGCTTGAAGCTGAATTTGGGCATGTCCCACACCAGTGTGAATTCTGACATGCTCTTTGATCCTGGCTCTACGTGACACTGTGTACACACTGCAGCAGCTGCCAGTTGCCCCTTCTCTGTTTTACTGCTTATCTCTAGAAAAAGTTCAAACAAAAACTTAAGTTATGAAGCGTGACTATATTTCCAGGTGTACATACTGTATTTGTAATGTAATGTCAAAAAATATTGAGGCAGACCATGGAAAAACAATGGATTTACAAGAGAAATTAGGTGAGTCTTCCTTTCCTGACATGAAATGTATCTGGACAGCGAAAATCTGTTAAAGAGCAAAGAAGTAAACAGGTGTCTTGCTATATTTTTGGTTCTTGTTACATTCTAAAACAAAAGGGAGGCAGGTAGATCAGTCGGCTGAGCGTACAACTGAGATGTTGGAGGTCCCAGGTTGTAAACCAACGGCAATTTAACCAGCAATTTTTCCACAGATATGCAGAATGATATACGCTGACATCAAGCACAGAGGTTTGTCTTCTGCATCACACTTTCTCCCCCATCCGACCTTTGTGAAAAGTGGCCGATGGTTGGGTAGCGCTCACCGTCCTTCAGAGGGGACGTAAAGCCATCGGTCCCAATGGTAGGATTTCACTTCCTGCCTGGTTCTCTGAACACTTCTCGAAAAGAGCAGGGTGTTAACCCGATGTTCATCCACTGACAAACTCATTAGGTACACACTGAAAACAAGTCATTGTGACTTATGTGTGCTTTCCCTGGCATATGCCTGAGAGTAAAATACAAGTGATTCTTTTAAAAAATTGCAGGAACTGTAAACTAAATTTCAGGAAACCAATGTATTACTACATGTATGTAGGGTTCAATGTGTTACAACATGTATGTAGAGTTCAATGTGTTACAATATGTATGTAGAGTTCAATGTGTTACAACATGTATGTAGAGTTCAATGTGTTACAACATGTATGTAGAGTTCAATGTGTCACAACATGTATGTAGAGTTCAATGTGTTACAACATGTATGTAGGGTTCAATGTGTTACAACATGTATGTAGAATTCAATGTGTTACAACATGTATGTATAGTTCAATGTGTTACAACATGTATGTAGAGTTCAATGTGTTACAACATGTATGTAGAGTTCAATGTGTCACAACATGTATGTAGAGTTCAATGTGTTACAACATGTATGTAGGGTTCAATGTGTTACAACATGTATGTAGAATTCAATGTGTTACAACATGTATGTATAGTTCAATGTGTTACAACATGCATGTAGAGTTCAATGTGTTACAACATGTAAGTAAAGTTCAATGTGTTACAACATGTATGTAGAGTTCAATGTGTTACAACATGTATGTAGAGTTCAATGTGTTACAATATGTATGTAGAGTTCAATGTGTTACAACATGTAAGTAGAGTTCAATGTGTTACAACATGTATTTAGAGTTCAATATGTTACAACATGTATGTTGAGTTCAATGTGTTACAACATGTATGTAGAGTTCAATGTGTTACAACATGTATGTAGAGTTCAATGTGTTACAACATGTATGTAGAGTTCAATGTGTTACAACATGTATGTAGAGTTCAATGTGTTACAACGTGTATGTAGAGTTCAATGTGTTACAACATGTATGTAGAGTTCAATGTGTTACAACATGTATGTAGAGTTCAATGTGTTACGACATGTATGTAGGGTTCAATGTGTTACAACTACATATAATTTGTAAAATGATCAAATATTTTTCCAGGAAACATTACAAAATATGGATCATTTTATATCAATTACTTAACCAATGATGTTTGACCTTTAAATGACATTATGTGCAAGACACAACACTACATCCGCTTCCACCAAACCAGTAAGTAAGATTAATTTGACCTATGACCTAAAGCAACTTGTCACAATTTTTTAGAGACACAACTTTACATCATCCTCCATCAACCCACCAAGTAGTAACCCAATGGCACTTACAACAGTTTTCCATAACACGCAAACTACCAAAATTTACAATTCTAAATTAACTATTTGACCTCTGACCTTTAGGTGACATGTTCCATTTTGTGCAGGATACAACCCTGCATCACCTTCCACCAACCCACCAAGTCGATATTACTTATGCTTATCACAGGAAGCGCAACACAAAATTTACCCATTATCAATCATTTGACCTTTGACCTGTAAGGTACATGATCCAACTTGTGCGGGACATAAGTTTACCTCACCCTACACCCTCCCACCAAGTTTCAACATGAGAGTTTGTATGGTTTTCTCTGCACACGCGACACAACATTTTGTACACACACCCACCAGCACAATACCAACATCACAATATATACTATATGTTGCGATTAGGTAATTAACATAGGAAAATAGCAAAACCAAGCCAAATAAAAAATATAGCATGAAAAAGTATTATTGTCCGCCTGAAAATTCAAAAGCTGCAAAACATTCTAAATTGATTTTGATAAAATCTGTTGGTACTTTCATGGTTTTCCTATATTTGCAAGTAAGTTAGCTAATGTTGCCTGTACACTACTACAACCCTTTCAAATGAGAGAGAGATAGTAAGTTAGCCAATATTGCCTGTACACTTGTACGACCCTTTCAAATGAGAGAGATAGTAAGTTAGCTAATGTTGCCTGTACACTTCTACAACCCTTTCAAATGAGAGAGAGATAGTAAGTTAGCCAATGTTGCCTGTACACTTCTACGACCCTTTCAAATAAGAGAGATAGTAAATTAGCTAATGTGGCCTGTATACTTCTACAACCCTTTCAAATGAGAGAGATAGTAAGTTAGCTAATGTTGCCTGTACACTTCTACAACCCTTTCAAATGAGAGAGATGGTAAGTTAGCTAATGTTGCCTGTACACTTCTACAACCCTTTCAAATGAGAGAGATAGTAAGTTAGCTAATGTTGCCTGTACACTTCTACAACCCTTTCAAATGAGAGAGATGGTAAGTTAGCTAATGTTGCCTGTACACTTCTACAACCCTTTCAAATGAGAGAGATAGTAAGTTAGCAAATGCTGCCTGTACACTTCTACAACCCTTTCAAATGAGAGAGATAGTAAGTTAGCTAATGTTGCCTGTACACTTCTACAACCCTTTTAAATGAGAGAGATAGTAAGTTAGCTAATGTTGCCTGTACACCTCTACAACCCTTTCAAATGAAAGAGATAGTAAGTTAGCTAATGTTGCCTGTACACTTCTACAACCCCTTCAATTGAGAGAGATAGTCAGTTAGCTAATGTTGCCTGTACACCTCTACAACCCTTTTAAATGAGAGAGAGATATCAAATTAAAGAATTAGTTCTGTGGTCAAGCATGTCCATCTTACATGACAGAATAATATTTTTTTAATGTATCTTCACTATTTTGTTTCCTTTGAGTCATCAAAGATGGACTTGTTTGACCCCTGAACTAATCCTTTTACAAGCCTGACAACATGCCTGATATCAATTACAACCAACCATCCCTAATGAAGCAAAGATTCTACAAAGATTAGAATGAAATGATTAATTTGTAAGCTGGTCAGACAGACACAGATTACACAAGTCCATTTTGATCAAAGTAATAATCAAATTTCCTTTTTATTATTACTGCACCACTCTTTCCCGTAGAGGTAACTGTAATATTACTTAAAAGCATAAGGTCACTTCCCCTGTTGGGAAATCATAGCACACTGTGATGTGATACATGTCAGTCAAGCTTTTTAGGCACTTTCACTAAGAGACATAAAGTTAATTTCTTGTGACACTGAGAAATTTTGATACAAAAGTCAGAATTAAAGATTGTTAAAATAATCAATTTCAGTCACAAGTCAATTGAGTGTATGTGCACGGTGTGTGTATGTGCACGGTGTGTGTATGTGCACGGTGTGTGTATGTGCACGGTGTGTGTATGTGCACGATGTGTGTATGAGTGACTATGTCTTGTTTCTTTTCATTAAAGTATTTCAAAATGTATCCATTTCAAGGGACAGACAGAGAATGCATTTCTATCATTGCAATTGAGGAATTCTAAGTATATTAGTTAATGTTAGTGAAAGTTTAGTGCTGCAAATACTGTAAATAATGACTTGAGACACCCAGGATAACATGCCGAAAAGTTTCTCTTTTAGCCTACCTGCACCCGAAACCTGAGTTAATCCTGAAAACTTATATATGGCAATTACCAACCCAACTTCCTCTTCAGTGTATTGTGTTTCCACTTAAAACAATGACTGTTTATCTGCCATTCCCATGCACACCACAGTCAAGCAAAGTAGCCAAGGTTTTTGTGTGTATAGGGTTGCAGAAGCCAGTGCTAGGTAATCAGGGCACTTTTGTGATCGAAATCACTCATCCATGTTAGGTGTCTTAGTGGGAGAGATGTGTTTGCAAACTATTGATAAAAGTAGTTGTGTATTATATGCTTGAGGTGATGTGGTCATTAACTGTGAATAATTGACGGATCATTTCTCCTAAAGAAAGATATTGCTTCATGAATACAGCCCTTAGTAAACTGTACTTTTTAGAGATTTCAATAATTAACATCCCTTAATTCTTGCAAGCAATGTTGAAAGCAGGGAACAACGTGACCACCCCTCCCCCATCCACACTTTCCAAGATATCCAGTTTTGTCCCTCTCCAAATTTTTCAGGCAAACCCAATTTATATGTAAGCAAAATCACATCACAACAATGATATAAAGATGAATAAAGTTTTTCATGGTTTGTCCCCTTCACCACCTCCCCCAATAATTTTTCACTTCCATTGACCCGTATCAGAGTCGTACTAATACATAAAAGTCATAAATATAGTCATTTACTTCATACCTTGTGTTGATTTCAGACAACCATCCCTTTCCAAATCTTGCCAAATTTCATCTGCATTATTGTCAGGGTCAAAGGTCGTATGATGGGATACTTGTACTTTCTCCTGTATCAAAAATGGTACAATTTTTTGATTATAATATAAATGTATCTGAATACTCATCATCGTGACAAAAGCAACTTTCCAATAACACGATACATCAAAGATTGGTATACCGTAAAATGTATTGGGTTCCCGATACCTTAACATATGTTTAAACATTTAGTTTGCATTTGTGACCTATATGCTTGCAAGGTTATGATAAAAATTGAAAATAGGGGCAATTTTGGACGGCATCTTGGATTTCTGAGAAAGTTCAAGGAAGATATGAAAGGACTTTGAGTTTGTTATTCTACACATATTCCTGGACCTCTTCTGAAAAATCAGTATATTACCAGCTATTTCTAGCTTTTGGAGTATTTTAACCTAATGCTCGTGGCCTAAAATATAAGACATGTCAGATAGATTACCGTGCAAACTGCTGATATCCCCATGGTGCAGTTCATTGTTGCGTGAGCGTTGTGCAGCAAGACTCCTGAAACCTTTGCATCAGGACCATCATTCATAAATGACTCATTCCACTTTTCTCCATCCCTTAAAAAACAAAAACACGATATGATTTATAAACATAACTGAGGAAAACTTGGAAGAATTGTTTGGGTCATACAGTCAGTTTCACAAATAATGCACTATTGGTAGGGTGTACCAGCTTTCCTTTAAGCAATATGACCTGATGTCCCACATGGCATCACATCCCATGTCCCCATGGCCTCCTACCCTATGTCCCATAGCCTTCTACCCTATGTCACACATGACATCCTAACTTATGTCACACATGGCATCCTACCTTATGTCACACATGGCATCCCAACCTATGTCACACTCTGTGTTACTCGTGGCATCCCACCATGTCCCACATGGCATTCTACCCTGTTCCACATGGCATCCCACCCCATGTCCAACATGGCATCCCACCCCATGTCCCACATGGCATCCCACCCCATGCCCCACATGGCATCCCACCCTATGTCCCACATGACATCCCATAGGCTCCATAAGAAGTCTCATCCTAGCTATCACAGTCTCCGATTGAGCATACTATGTATGAAAGTGTCAGTTTATATAATAACTTATATGTAAATGACTTGTTAAAATGGGGCGGGGCGCCATGTCCCACATGACGTCCCATGTCCCACATGACATTCCATCCCATGGCATTCCACCCTATGTCCTGCATGGCATTCCACCATATATCCTACATAGCATTCCACCCTGTTCCACATGGCATCCCACCCCATGTCCCACATGGCATCCCACCCTGTCTCACATGACGTCTCATAGGCTCCATAAGAAGTCTCATCCTAGCTATCACAGTCCCTGATTGAGCATACTATGTCATAAAGTGTCAGTTCATATAATAATTTATATGCAAATGAGTTGTTGAATAAGAAAAAAAGGTGGAGTCAAATAATTATGCCTGATATAGACCTTGGTGTATACGATACGGTAAATATTATACCATATGTCCCTCATGGCCCCCATCCATGTCCCACATGGCATCCCTCCCTATGTCCATATGCAATCACATCCTGTGACACTCCCTGACTAAGCATACTAAATAAAACAAGTCTGGTCAGGTCATATACTGTAGCAACTTTATGCAAATAAGCACAATAATAAAGGTGGAGTTTAATAATCATGCCTGATACAACTGTTGGTGCCCAAATATTTTAAAGAATCTTACGGATTTTAAATCTCAAGTACTACAAGACAGACTTGAGGATCTCTGATAACATTTTACAGTCATCTTCTAAAAAAATATCAAATGTTTTGTAGACTTTTTAGAGAAACTAGTCTTCAATCCTTTCTTTAAGTATCTCTGAAAAACTCTAACATTTTATAAAAAAATTCTAACCTTTTATTAAAGATATCTAAAAAAACTTTAACTTTTTCTGAGGAATTCTGAAGAAACTTTAACATTTTCTGAGGAATTCTTAAAAACTTTAACATTTCTAAGGAAATCTCAGGACAAATCTGGGGACGGCCGGACAACCGTAATCGCCATTACATAGGTTCGCATTATGCTTCGCATGCGAACCAAAAAGAGGGAGGTTATATTTCTTACTTTGATGGACTGTTAAAATCCCAATTTTACATAAACTGAATAAATAAATGCAACAGAAAGGACTAGAGGTTCTTTCTGATTATAAAACCATAGGATCTGGATACACCTTGAAGAAATATAGGGCAGACCCCTATCGTGATTTAAAAGAGGGCAGGGTGCTAGATTTGTTGATAGTCACCAACTTCATAGAAGCAAATTATGACCCTGCTGTCACTAAGGACAATTGCGGCTGGGGAAGGGAAGGGGGGGGGGAAGTGAACTTCCATATGTGAGGTATATATATATATATATATGTGCCGTCCACGTGTGTGTTTTTTTCTCACAGTGCATGTGCCTTTTTTTCATAATTTTCTTAGTGCAGGTCCCAAAAAATGTTGTTTTACTTAATTAAGTTCATACTGCTAGTCCATTTTTACAATATTTTCATTGAATACTTGTTACTGCAAGTATCAAAATTGACTTCTTTCATACTGCGAGTATCAAGATTATAGAATTTCATACTGCGGGTACCAACAAAATCTGTTATACTGTGGGTATGGTTTTTGGTTGATGGGCTGCACACCCCTACAACTTTTAGAATGAAGTGCCCCACCCCCCCTCTCCTCACGAAATTGTAGCCATGAAGTGGAGTACATTAGTTCAGATACAAACAGGCTGCACAGTTTGTGTATGAGATATCATACTGTGATACTATACAAAACCCAACTTCGTTATTCAAAGATACCCAACATAAGTCCAAATTATTAATGTCAGAACTGATCATAAACAGAAATTATCATCAAACATTTTCTTTTGTTTAGTTTGTGAAGACCTCATAATGTTACTTCAGTCCCTTTTGCAACACTATCTTTTCATAAAAGGTTTCATTAGTTTGCATTGCTATCAATAATTGAGGAGCATATTCTGTTTCTCCTGACACCTATCTAAAATTTTATCACTGTACGTAATGATGAACTATAGAATAGATGCAGATAAGCAATCAATAATTTAGCTTTATAGAAGACACGATAGCGATTTCATATATGTAAAGCTGTAATAGTAGAAATATTTCATTAAAGACAAATTGGTAAGAACAGAGGAATTTGAAGGACAGGTGCAGCCACGGGAGGGGGAATTTGCATATTTTCAACCTGAAAATTAAAAAAGCTGCTAAATGGTCCATTTGATGGGAATTTATCTTTTCATATTTTGTAATTGATCTTAAAGCAACAGTGAGTCTTTCTTGCATATATGTTTAATAAACTACACAAGTAATCTAATTAAATATACAAAACAGCTAAAGTAATCAAGGAATGAGAAAAACACTTTTTTTTTTCTTCTGAGAAGAAAGCAAAATAATTGTTTAACCAGAATGTAAAGTGTTTCAAGGCCCCATTGCCCCAAAATGTACATGACATATAAAATTGTCTCTCAAGTATTCTAAAGGGTACATTCAGCTGTTATGTATGCTTATCTTATGTGGCCGAGGACGATAGGAACAAAATGGTGAATCATACTCTAATTACGAAATGTTAAAAAAAACTATGGTTTCGTCTCAATTGTGTAGAAACTAAAGAAATCATACTTATTGTGTGACATCACAGCCTCACATTTCTCAAATTTGTATTCATTTCATTGTAATATATCATTAATACAATTATTAGATGTCAGAAATGAGAGGTATTGTTTAATAAGGGGCCAACAGGTGTGCTTCAAATAAACTTACCTATCATGTTTGCTTCCAGTGCCGTTCTGCCAGGTAAACATGATTGACACATCCAGTGCCTCAGTCCCCTTATTGTACACATCCCATACAAACACAGCAACAGGTAACGATGTGTCCTAGTAAAAACAATGAATGAAACAGAAATGAGAGTAAGATTATATTCGAAAATATAATTGTTACTTGAGTTTTCAAAATGAAAGGTCTGGAGAGATTTGTGTAAGAATTACTAATTGATGTCTCTGGCTTAAAAAATAAGCCACACCCACCATAGCAACGCAGTACCTAGGTGGGGCAAACAAACCTCAAATCCACAATCATGCATGACTAATGCATTGACATTTAGATGTTTATGTGACCTGCAGCAAGCTTTGATCAATTTATGGCACTTCTCCGGATCTTTAGAGTTTTAGCAAAAGGTATATACACAATTCCGTTTGCTAACCATTGTGGGTAACGGCAATCGGATTTACAAAGCCCGTAGCAGGCCTGTTAGCGCAATTTTTGTTCACTATCTTGTCATCATCACTCACTCTGTGTGTGCAGAAATTTGTTTTGAGCAGTTTATTACAATGACTGCATGAGCATGCCACTAGCTAGCTAGATGTGATGTATCAGTACTGTGTAGGATTTTTTTTCCCCACTTGGTTCGCAGATTATTGCTAGGCAAATTTATGCGGTGATTGCTTGAAAAAGCGGTTAATCATCAAACTTCAGACTAAATCATCTAGCTCAGACTAAATCATCTAGCTCAGACTAAATCATCTAGCTCAGACTAAATCATCTAGCTCAGACTAAATCATCTAGCTCAGACTAAATCATCTAGCTCAGACTAAATCATCTAGCTCAGACTAAATCATCTAGCTCAGACTAAATCATCTAGCTCAGACTAAATCATCTAGCTCAGACTAAATCATCTATCATCTAGCTCTAAATCATCTAGCTCAGACTAAATCATCTAGCTCAGACTAAATCATCTAGCTCAGACTAAATCATCTAGCTCAGACTAAATCATCTAGCTCAGAC
>JAIGNY010001951.1:972500-1027500 GCA_020152595.1 Chiridota heheva | reverse complement strand
TTTTTTTACCATGAGATAATTCTTAGTCTCGGTTTACATCGATTTTCGCGAAATTTCATTCAATGTTCGGCAAATCTCTTTTAATCTTTGGGAAATATCCTCCATTCTCGTGCAATTTTCGGAAAATTTTCTTCATTTTGGGGCACTTTTTCTTCAACTTTCGACAAATCTTCTTTAATTTTCGCTTAATTCCTTCAATTTTTAGGAAATGTCTTACAATTTTGGGACATTTCCTTAATTCTCTCATGCAGTTTTCTTTAATAAAATTTCCAATATTTTGGGGCCATTTTTCTTTGATAAATCTTCTTAAATTTCCTTCAATGTTTGGGAAATATCTTACATTTTCTTTAATTTTTGTGTAGTTTTCTTCAATTTTCTGAAAATTTTCTTTATTTAAGGGTAATATTTCTTCAATTTTCAGACAATTTCTTCATTTTTAGTAATTTCCTTTTATGTTTGGGACATTTCCTTCATTTTTGGGCAAGTTTTCTTCTATTTTCTGTAAATTTTCAGGAAATTTCCTTCAATAATTGTGATATCCCTTTCAATGTTTGGGAAACATATTTCATTGTCATTACATTTTTGTACATTTTCTTTAATTTTTGAGAAATTTCATTCATTTTGGGATAATTTTTCCTAGATTTTTTGTACGTTTTCTTCAAATTTTGGAAAACTTTATTCAATTATTGGGATATTTTTTTTCAATTTTCGGGGAATTTCTGTCATTCTCATGCCATTTTTTGCAAATTTCCTTCATTTGGGGGGCAATTTTCCTTTGATTTTCGGTAAATTTTAATCAATTATCAGGAAATGTTGCCAAATTCTACCAAAATATCCAATGATTTTACCAAAATTTCCTTTTCTGTGTGTTAACAATCCCAATTTTTCCAAATGAATGAAAACTCTTTCAATAAGGATCTTTCTCTCAGCTCCCTGCTTATAAGACCATGCCCCTTTGTCCCAACATGCTCCATTAATTAAGTCAAAACTATTCATAAAACATGTTAAAACATCATACCTGGTTTGGTTTGACTTGCCCCCCCCCCTTCCTCCTTCTCCCGACATATTATCCTGGCTACGACCCTGCAATGTCGTAGTCCAAACAATAAACAGATCAAAAATAAGATAAATACAGTGCAGTCCAAAATGAAATATTACTGTTTAAAGCAAGTTTTAAAGTTGTGTTTTAAGGTTTTCTTGAACAATACATGCACCTCGCAGTAGTTGCATAAAGAAAAGAAGGAGCTGGTTCCAGAGATGAGATGCAGCACATGTGAAAGAACGGTAACCATCAGACAGAACCCGCAGTGTAGGAAGTAGAAAAAGATTTTTTGTAGCACTGTGGAGCATCTGATTGGGTATGTGAACAGGAACAATATCATGCAAAAAAATATATGAATTATAAACAGCAATGTGAGCAAGTATATTATCAAATTAAATGACCTGAGAGGGTCCAAAAGCAGGCAATCAATCACACAAATATTACAAAGAATAAATTATTCTTTTCAAGAGATGAATTTAGAACTTGTAGTATTTTAACTTCATTGTCATGTTTTCTGTGGGTGAAATAAGACTCCATGTATAGATTATTAGTTCATAGGTCAAGCAAGTTTGTTTTATATGGAAAAGGGTTTTAAAACAAACAAAATGGTGAAAAACCTTCCTCAAAATTATCTTATTTCCTTAAGGAGAGATATTTTAGTTTAAGGCTTTGTCTTATCTGTGTAGAAATGACTGATGTAGTAAGTCCACTATGAAAGGTTTAATTCCTCACATTCTTAACAATAGTTAATGTGTTTTAAAGAAAAACTTGTTGAATGATAGAATACATAAAGACTTTGAGAAATATGGCTATGACATCACAACTAGTCTGATTTCAGTCGTTTATACATAAATAAAACCAAACTTTTTATTTAAATATCTCCTAATGGAATAAGATTTTTAAATGCTTTCTTCACCAGTTTGTTTCTCTTGAAGTCATCTTTCATAAAAGATGGACTTGCTTGACCCCTGAACTAATCCTTTAAAGCAACAAAAAGTAAACAAAATCACCACAACTTACCTTGTAATCATTTGGAAAAATAGGTGAAATCTGCCTGCAGACAAGGACCACATTATGCTCAGGTATACTGTATACCGTCCAGGCCCTTGGGTAAAGACCGGTATATACTGCTTGGGATCCTGGAAAGTTCCAATTCCATGATGTACCTAAATGTTTCTTTTTTGGCTTTAAAGTTGAAAGCACTTGTTGGTATATAGTTTTTGCATTCTTTCGTATACAAACTGTGAACTGCATGAAAGAGAAGAGATGAGATGCAGTAAATCACATTCAACTAGTTCAAGAAGCTGATGGCCGAAAAGTAAAGACACACTTTTCGTGCACGTGATGGTAAACTTTTGATACAAATGTTCAAAATGATCATTTTGTTTCTTATGAATACCTAAAGTAAATGATACGAACATCAAATATTAGACGTGTTTTTTTGTTCTTCTTCCAAATTCCTATTACTCACAACTTCTCTTCTGTTGAAATAAAATTCCTCATCTCTAAATTCTTCACTTAGCAAAGCAATATATTTCAGAGAAAAGCTACGCATGACTAATCTGTCATATTGGCAAGGAATGAAGGAAATGCACATTAATTATATTAGTATGTATTATTTTAGGAAAGTTTTGTCGCTTACAATAACCATGATATGTCAGTAAAAAGTACGTAAGCAGAATTCAGTGAAATAGCACTGGTTTACACAATTTCTGAAAAAGAATAATCTGTGAAACATTCACAGCGCAAAAATTAGTGTGGCATGTTTCACTTTTCTGAATTAATACATTTTACACCTGTAATTTTTTAAACGATCTCCAGGTAGGAATAACATATCAACATGATTTTTGTACTAAATTGTTTCTATAAAAATTTTCTCTTTCAATGGACTGATGTGATGGATATAATTCTCTTGTTGATTCGGACATTATGAACCGTTTTGTTCATCCTGATTTAACAGTTTTTTTATAAGCAAATTTCTCCCCAAAACAAAGTTTTTAAATGTCACTCCCAATTTTATTGAAGAATTTAAAGGGGGTTCTCAGAACAAAACTTGTACCGACTCCCCACTCCCTTGGAATTGTCCCTGACTAAGATGTAACATGTTCTGTTCAAATGATATTCAATTTGTTAACATTTTGGGAAACATAAGTTTTTCCATATTTGTAAAATATACAAATCAGTCAGTCAGAGACTTAAGGGATGATATAGGCTTCATTAATTGATGTTTGTGTGAGCAAGCAACCAAATAGGCAGTATTCAACTTATTGCAGTTTCACTTATATGTGTGCAGTCTCTAGAAGATGGAAATGTGTTTTCTTTAGTTTGTTTGATGAGGGTTTAACGGCACCACGACAACGAGGGTCAAATTGTGCCTGAGAGGTCAGATTATTTTAGAGGAAGGAAGGAAAGGATACAGGGGGGGAATGAGAAAAATACAAGACCTTAAAGTCAGAAAGCTGGGATTGAGAGAGGAGGTACATGGGTGAAAAAAACAAAGTAGAGAGAAAAGGAGTGGAAGAGAAAGACTAAATATGGTTGTAGAGGGAAGCAAGATGAAGGAAGGAGATAATTTTATCCGGAGGGTTTTCCTGGAAGAACTCAGCAATTGAGTTAATATAATGCTCAAATAAACCATAATAATTTCAATGAATATTTAATTCCTTTTAACTTTTACTCTACCACGCAGCAATATTATCACCGTTTTGGGTGCCTTATCATTAAACCCGCCTCCCAAGCGCGTTTTTAAAAATGTGCTGGTAGAGTAAGGGTTAATTCCTGTTACAAGTGTGCCAACTCAAAATATATGCAGAATGGTCCCAGTGGGCGGTCCACTAGGTCACTGAAGCGGAACGAGACCAACTCTGCTGCTCGGAAGATAGAGGACCCTTCAATAATTATTATTATTATTATTCACAACTTCTACAGCGCCAAATCCAAAAAAGGCTCTTGGCGCTTTACAAAAGACAAAACATGAAAGACACAATAAAAGCTTAAATACAGTAAAACGATACAAGGACCTAAACAGTATAAAAACCTTGGAAAAAAGAAAAGAAAAAAAAAAAGGTATATACAAACTATAAAAGCAGTAAAAAGCGAGGTAGAAAGGTATAAAACTGGTAATGTACAAAAAGTAGAACTTACAAGTAAAAAACAATCAAAAGTACTGAAAATAGCTATGAGTCAAAAGCAGCCACAAACAAGTGAGTTTTGAGGAATTTCTTGAAAGTTTTGACATCAGGGGCACATTTTATGAAAACGGGCAAATTGTTCCAGAGAGTAGCAGCAGAGTGACTAAAAATTCTATCTGAGTAACGGGCAGTGTTGGTTTTGGGCACAACAAGTAAATATCTATTTTGTGTTTTAAGATTACAAGTTGGATTATAAAGGGTAAGTTCATCAGCCAGGTAGGCAGGGGCGAGACCATTTAGAGATTTATAGGCAAAGAGCAGTATTTTGAAAGTAGGTCTGTAACATACAGGGAGCCAGTGGAGTTGTCTAAGAATGGGTGTAATGTGGTCATGCCGGGGAGTTTTAGTAATTAAACGGGCTGCACAATTTTGAACCCGTTGGAGTTTCTGTAATGTGGTAATATTTACACCATACAAAAGAGAATTACAGTAATCTAATCTAGAAGTTATAAAAGCATGAACTAAAATACGACAAGCATCATCAGTTATAAAATTTCTTATCTTACTAATAGAACGTATATGAAAATAGCATGTCTTGATCACTGATTGCATGTGCTGGTGCATTGTTAAATTGTTATCCAAAAGTACACCCAGATTCCTAACTGAAGACACTGGATGCAAAGAACAATTTCCAAGTTGAATGTCAAAATTGTAAGAACAGGTGGAGAATAGATGGGATTTGGAAGAGAAAACAATTAATTCAGTTTTATCATCATTAAGTTTCAATTTATTGTTTACCATCTAAATGCGCAAGTCATCAAGGCAAGCTTCTAACTTCATCTTAACACTTTCCCAATTATCAGACTTTCGAAAAGTAATATAAAGCTGGGTGTCGTCAGCATAACAATGAAAATCTATTTTATGCCGTCTCAACAATTCACCAATGGGGCGTGTGTACATGCAATAAACCACTGGACCTAAAACAGATCCTTGAGGAACCCCACACTTTAAAGGCTTCCCCTCAGATTTTACTTCATTTATATTAACACATTGTACCCTGTCACTCATGTATGATTTAAGCCAATCCAAAGAGTTAGATGTGATGCCAAAAGAATATTGAAGTCGACGAAAAAGAATCTGATGATCGATTACATCAAAAGCTGCCGATCAGACTGTGCTTAACCCTTACTCTACCAAGCGGCAATATTACCACTGTTTGGGTGCCCCATCTTTAACCGTGCCTCCTAAGCGCATTTTCAAAAAAGTGCTGGTAGAGTAAGGGTTAAAAGACAGTTCTATGGAAATGATATTTATGTTTATGAAGGAACAGGGCACGTGTCACCCCCTCCCCATGCTTAAAATGTCAAAAAAATTAGAGTGAATTTGACATGATTTTAAGTGTTTTCCTGTCACCAAAACCACAGGAAATGCAGGGATTATGGAGAAAGGGGGGGGGGGGGGATATACTGGGACTTTGCCCTGGACCCCACCAGTGGCCCTTGGGCGGGTCATTGGATCCCACACCGGATGGCTCACAGAGCACATCCACAGTACCACCACAGGTGGTAAAAGATAATACATTCTACTGTAAGTTTTAAAAATTGCCATGTGCCCCCCCAAAAAGGACCCCAAACCCCTACTGTATATTTGCAAGGTACTTTAAAAATCAAGGCAGATAAGATTAGTAAGAAAATAAAATTATACCTAACATTAAAAGCTGAACTTTGACCTACCTGATTGGTCTCTACTGTGGTGTACGAGTACCTTCCTGGAGTGATTCCCCACCTGCAAAATTCACCCTTCCAGCCTCGATTTATTGACCCTGCTCCTATACCCCCTATTGGCACACCTGTGAATCAACAGAGAGAAACATAAACAAAACGTGACAACTGCAGTTATGTAAGAAAGTACAGTCAGGGATTTGTTATATCCCAAATAACAAATCCGTGGTATAGTAGACCAGGTTATTAAGAACCCTTAAATTAGAAATGAATGTGAGCAGGCCTGTTGTAGCCGGGAATTTAAAAGAGGGTTCATTTTTGTAAAAAGGGCAACAATCTTCAGGTGCTTATTATTCCTTTAGATTTCAAAAGGGTACTTCCTCAGCAAAAGGGGGTTCATTCGCTCGGATCACCCCCCCCCCCTCCCTCCTCCTCCTCTTCCCTTCCACTACGGGCATGGTGAGTATACATGTGCGTACTGTATGCATGAACCCACAGGAAAATTCCAGTTGAGACCAGTTATGATGGATTCCCAGTTGGGATGGATTCCCAACTGGGATGGATTCCCAACTAAGATGGATTCCCAACTGGGATGGATTCCCAACTGGGATGGATTCCCAACTGGGATGGATTCCCAAGTGGAAAGGATTCCCAACTGGAATGGATTCCCAACTGGGATGGATTCCCAACTGGGATGGATTTCCAACTGGGATGGATTCTCAACTGGGATGGATTCTCAACTGGGATGGATTCCCAACTGGGATGGATTCCCAATTGGGATGGATTCTCAACTGGGATGGATTCCCAATTAGGATGAGCTGGTCCAAGTTGCTGGTCCCATCTTGGATTAAATATATTCCCAAGTTGGGATTTTATAAAATTTTAGTCAGAAATATAAATTGCAACCAGTATATAAATTGCTCTTGGTCCTGTACATTATTTACAAAGTAAAACAAATTGAAAATGATCGATAATTGTGTAGTGGACAAAAAGTGAAAAATTATTTATGAAAAGACTATGCTTGCAAAAAATATAATTCACATCATTTAAGTCATGATCTGCAAATGTCCATATTTGTTTATAAAATTGATTTTTGCTCTTTTATTTTAATTGAAAACACAAGTTACTTGACAGAAAAAACAGAAATACAAATCAAAATTCTTTGAATTTCTACATGATAACAACAATTTTGTTTTTCTGTTCTTTAAGGAAAGGTATCGTCCCATAAATAAATTCAAAAGTGAACGCCGCCATGGCTGCAGGTAACGTCACTTTCAGTTGACAATTTTCCTTCTTGATTGCGAGAAATCTGTGATGTTATTAATAAGACAAAAGCCCCTTTTTTCAGTCGGGTGGATGTGTGACCAATAACACCGCATATCTCTCACAATCAATAGGAAATATTGAAACCGCAAGTGACATGACCAGCATGGCAGAGTTAACTTCTGAATTTATTTATGAGACGATACCTTTCCTTTAAACATTTAACGCATCTAACATTTATTTAAAGATAGATGGACTACAACCATAAGTAAATTTTCTGAATAGTCAATGACCTGTCTTTCCTGCTCAAAGTGATGCAATTTTATTGTTTATATGAATCTTAGCTAACTACTGGGTAAAAAATATTGATTTTAGAGAAGTTTTGCAGCTCTCCACTTGGGTTAATAAGGTTTGCTGAAGATTTAAGAGTCTCTAGAAAATTACGGCCTGACTTTTCGGTCTAGTCCCTGGCCTTTAACATTTACAGGCAAATGGTGCCCAGCACTGAACAATAGCCCTATGCACCCTTCTACTTTGCGGATTATGATTCTGACCTTCAAAGGATTTCCTTATTTGAGGTCAGTTTTAGATCGCCGGACAAAACACTGAAACAAAACAAACAACACATATAACTTTTGTTTAAGTGTACATGGAAAACAGTGAAGTAACACTAACACCTACTTTGTGGACTATGATTCTGACCTTCATAGAAGAGGTCAGTTTATCCCTGTTTAGACTGTGGGACAAAACACTGAAACAAAACCAATATTTACAATAACTGTTCGTAGATCTGTCTCAGTAACTCCAGTTATATTAATTGCTTTGTTTAATAGTTTCTTATACAAATACATTCATCTTTGCATGCTGGTCAATCCACAGGATTCAGACCAACCTTTGCTATATGGCTGCTGATTCCAAATAATGAAGCACTAATTGATACGATTCCCAGTTTGTTTGTGCCCACCACAACAGCTGTTTTGGGTGTAATGACTAATCATAGATCCAGCATGCTGTGTGTAGGAACATACAGCTATATCAGTTAAAGGATTAGTTCAGGCAGTGGAGCTATTTCAGTTAATAGCTCCATAGTTCAGGTTTGATTTGGTTCGTTGATGTTTAACAGCGGTGCCGACAGTCAGAGTCAAATGTGCCAAGACAACGTTAATAAATAATGGTGTAAGATTAAGGATAGTGAGGTGATGAAAGGTTTATAAGGGAGATAAAGAGGAAAAGCTGAATGTGGGAGAAAAAGTTAGGTGAAAAAAAAAGGGGGTGTGTAAGGTTAGGTGTAGAAGGGGAGGAAGGGAGGAGATTATATGTGGTGGAAAAAATTGTTCTTGCAGAGGAAGTTGATGATGTTTGAGGAAGAACTGTTTTCGAAGAGGTCCGAGATTGAGGAGAAAAGAGATCTGGAGTTCTGGTATAGGGGACAGGATCAGAAAATATGCTTGAAAAGAGATCGATGTTGCAAGTGGGGCAGAAAAGGGCAGGAGAGCCGGATAAGAGATGGGAGTGAGTAAGAGAAGAGTGGCTGAGGCGAATGCGGGTGACAATGATGTCTTCCCTGTGGTTGCGACTATGCATGATTAGTTCAGGGGTCAAGCAAGTCTATTTCATATCAAAGAGGATTTAAAATAAGAATAAATGGTGAAGACAGAATTCAAAATCTTATTCCGTTAAGGAGATGTTCAAGTTTAAAGCTTGGTATCATTAGTGTAAAAACGACTGAAATCAGACTAGTTGTGATGTCATAGCCTCAGATTTCTCTAAATCTTTATGTATTCTATTATATTTTTACCTTTGATTTTGTGGCTTAAAAATCATGGGATATGTCCAAAAGTTAGTAAAACTGAATCTAGGAAGGGTATTTATAATATACCACCTGAAGAAAGTTTGAGGAAAATAATTTAAATAGTGAAAAAATTAAATACAGTTTCTTTAAAGTACATTAACAATTGTTAAATAATGTGAGGATGAAGACACCAACTTTTCATAATAAGACTTACTACACCAGTCATTTCTACACAGATAAGACAGAGCTTTAAACTTCAATATCTCCTCAATGGGATTGGATTTTTGAACACTTTTTTCACCATTTTGTTTCTTTTGAGTCTTCTTTCATATAAGATGGACATGCTTGACCACTGAACTAATCCTTTAAAGGAATTTTCCCATGTTTTTTGTAACTTTTCATAAGAAAGAGAAAAAATTAAAACATTTAGCACAAAAATCATGTTGCTATGTTATTCCTACCAGGAGATATTCAATTTATAAGGTTCACAAAAAATGTCAATAAACAAATAGGAAAAGGCTCAGTATGACATGCAAACAACACATTCTCTCACAAAGTTGATGTATTTCATTAAAATCTATCATCTATCATTAAATCTATTCTCCTGACCTTTCACATTTTCAGAGGCATAAAAATGAAAATACATCAGTTTTAGAAGATTGCATAATTTTTCTTGACTGGTACTGTGGAAAAGGGTTTGTATTAATACAGTGCTATAAGTACATCCCCCTGTAAGGATCATACAGTATAGAACTCTTATCATGCAAAAATACAATAATAAAAAGGAAAACTTTATTAGTGTGGCTGACTTACATCATCCACTGGTCTGAGTGAAGGTCAAGGAGTAAAAATCATTTTAGCCTCACCGGATTTAAGGACTCCCCTGTCTGACATATCCTGGCCCCTCTTATTTCTGACATTAGAACAAAATGGTGCAGTGAATTTTGCTAATATTGCTACTATACAGTTCCTATACAAAAAAAATTATGTCTAATTTTTTTTTTTAAATTATACGCATCTCATCAAATCTTCATCAGAATTCCAACAATTCATAAACTTCAACAAAATTAAACATGCTCAATATCATCATCATCAGTTCTACGTACTAGAATCCTACTGAGAAAGCCAAAATACTGAGTCACAGTTTGGGCCAGACATAATTTTTAAAACAGCACAAAATTAGGTTGTGTATTTAAAGAAGAGGATATATACTAATTAACATAACATAACAAAATGACGGGCTAAGAAGGGTTAGTCACCCCATAACAAGCCCAAATTAATACCACCACCACCACAAAAAAAAAAAAAAAAAAAAAAAAAAAACTAGAACATCAATGATGTAGTAGCTCAACATATATTTTGGAGTATTAACAAGTCTGTTTTGTTGGTTATCCCCCAACACACACACACACTTTTGACTTTACCCCCTTTTGGTAAGCAAATACTTTTGCCTTTTGGATTTGAGATTGGGGAGCCAGGACCAATGCTGATAATTACCCATCGGGCGAATAGGTAAAAGGCTTCTTTGGAAAATTGCTACTTACAAAATAATTGGGAGAATCCCCCTCCCACTTAGGCCCTTGGTGTCGGTGCCCCTGGTAACATGCTTTAATTGTGTCAAATGAATACTAAATGTATGTGACAACCTCTATGTATTATGTAGTAATTGTGAGTGAGTGAATTACTATTTGTTTTGAAGCTTCAAGAATGACTGAGACTAAAAGGGCACCTACTGACCGGTCCGGCTTTAACTTTTAAAAGGGCACTTCCTGCTCCCGTCCGCACATTTTCAAAAAGGTACCTTCTGCCCCCTTAGTCTAGGGTCGGGCCACCCCGCTCCCCCATTTGCCGCTGTGGTTCCGACATCGTTGCAGAGGTCAAAATCTCTATGGGCCCCAGGACTCTACTTGTTCCACTGCGTATTGGAGCTTTAATATTGTTTGAATATGTGAAAACTGTTTTTCAATCAAGCCTAATGCAATATGATTCAAATTTTATTAAAAATGTTTACTTTTGAGTGAAATTAAAATCATACACAGGCATACACTAACAGCAAAATACTGTTGTATGAAATCAAGATAGATTTTACATCCTTGCAACAAGACATTATTTATCTACGGCATATTTTCCTGATATTGTTAATAAAATAGCCATTCTGGGAAAATAATTAATTATCACAATCAATGAAACACATTAATCATTGATAGCATCAACAAACATCTTTCCAAGTGACAAACATCATAACAAATTATAACTATTTTTTTTTTAAATTCACTTGAAGTCCTCTTTCATATGATGGATTTACTTCAACCCTGAACCAGGGATTTACTCCAACCCTGAACTAATCCTTGAAGATCACCCATGTGACCTAGTGATTTTATGCATTATTTATTACAGTCTTTCATTATCTATTGTAATTCCCTGCTCCACATGAACAATAAACTTTGTGTGAATAAGCATTACTTGTGCCAAGTCATGTGTGATGTGGAAGGACTGGCATGGATTTTGAAAGAATCCCATGTTCAGGCTATTGAGGATAACCTATTCAGGATATTGATGAAAGCAGAGTTTTCTTTTCATCTGAGATATTTGGTATTTTTTCCTAGCCAATTTTATTATACACGCTAAATTCATTCGGATTGTGCCGAGCGAAATCAGAGTATTTGAAATATTTTTAGCGAATTTTGGAATGCAAAATTTGTTAAAACTACGCAACAGTATTAACTGTTATTGCATCAACATATTTATCTATTTAAGGTAAACAAACATAGTAACACAGCAAAATAACCAAAAAAATGCTTAGGATAAATGCTGTAAAAATCCGAACGCATCCAGCGAGAACCTGGCACTTGAGTTAGTGATCGCTTAAGCTCAAATCCATTAAAGGGATGTTGAGCTAAAATAAAAATGCCCAGAGTTAGTAAAGAACTTATCAATAGTGTATTTGAAATTGTGAACAGAATTTGAGCTAACTACCCACTCAGGCAAACCACTCCACTCATTAACAAAGCTAAATGCCAAATATTTATCTGTAAGAACTCTTTGGTCAACTTCATTCTGTTACCACGTGTCATATGAGGATTAGCTGAAACACAAACACATGCAAGACTATAACAGGAAGTCAAAGCATCACTACCAGATAGGAACTTAAAAACCTAAATCTTATCGCCACATACTCTTCTCAACTCAAGTGTGGTCAAACCAAGAATTTGCAACCTAGATTCATAAGAGAGATTCTTTACTTTGGGAATGAGTCTAGTGGCTCTTCGCTGAACCTGCTCCAAAATAAACTTATCCTTCTCATAAAGGGACTCAAAGCCTGAATAGCATACTCAAGCTGAGGTCTGACTAACTGCTTATACAATTAAGAACAACTTCTCTACCAAAAAAACAAAAATTTCTTCTAATCAAAGCAAGCAACCTATTTGCTCTTGCAGTTGCTAAAGCACACTGTTTAGAAGGCTTCAGATTGCTAGCAATGACAACACCTACAATCACCGACAAAATTATTAGGTACTTTTTCTTCCCCCTACTACCCCTCTTCAATGTTGGTAAAAAGTTTCTAATAAAGTTCTTAGCGTCTACATTTTTAAAGTGGTAATCATACCAACATTGAAGCAGGGGGAGGGGAAAAGGTGCAAAGTATTTTGTCGTTGACTAAACAGAGAATATGAAGAGGTGTAAGTGATGGTTATATGTGTTTTTATTTATTTGGTTATTCATGGTATCATGTGGGTTTTGTATAAAGATTTTGAATGACACATTTAAAGAGTTATGTTTCTTATAAATTATGTATTGAAGTTTGTAGCTTCTAATGAATGGAAGCCAGAACAAGATTGCAGAATCATTATAATCGTATTTACATTTAGGAGGCGTGGAATTCTGTAATTAAATGTTGTAAAGTGTTGCGTAAGATTATCGTAATTTGGGATCATGCATGGGGTTATGTGATTAAAATGGTATTACAATGAGTATTCATTGGACACTACAAACATGGCCGTATTTATTTGTATCACTGACAATCCAGAATATTTTAATCATGTGGGGCAAGAGCTGAACCCATAAGTTTGTCCCCAGCCGCTGGTAGTGCTTGCTATGCTTTTGTAAACCAAGTGATAAGCATAAACACATCCAATATATTCCAGATCCTACATAACCCTGCTGTGTACCTTTCACTGATACTCACGGTACACAGCGGAAAACATAAAGAGGACCACGTAATTCTTTTATATCTTAGCTGTGCACCATTGATTGCGCCATCTAAAGAATGTTCATTGCCTTTTCGAGGGATCTAAAATATATCCAAACATAAACTACATACATTTTTCAGACCTCCATTTGATAACCATTAATATATTTTACAAATTCTAATATGTATTCTGCATAATAACAATCAATTTGTGATTTGATGCAAAAAAAATCAAAGATAAATAATTAATGTAATTTGTCTATTCCCAATTATTTGTAAACCCATGTGTAACATGACTCCATCCTCTAGGCCAGATCTCATGCAATCCCTGACATTATTTTGTATTGCTTCCTTTAATTATTATAAGACACATAATTCACCATATAATTTATAGGAAACACAGCTGTATGTAAATATGTCTCATTAAAAATGCCGAAATCCGCATATTATCAGAATTAACTACTACCCTTCTTTAATGTTGGTAAAAAGTTTCAAATAAAGTTCCTAGCATCTTCATTTTTAAAGTAGTAATCATGCCAACATTGAAGCGGGGGAAGGGTAAAAGGTGCCAAGTATTTTGTCGTTGATTGTAGATCCCTTTCTTGATCAACACAACCAAGATTTGAACCATTTATGCAGTAATCAAAAGCCAAATTGCTCTGACCAAAATAATTAACTTTGCATTTATCAACATTGAATGACATCTGCCATGTTTGGGACCAAGAAACTAACTTATCCAGGTCAGTTTGCAAAAGTGAAGGATCTAGAGCATCATTAACAATCCTGTTCAGCTTAGTGTCATCAGCAAATTTACAATTCCTGGAGCCAAGGGAAACATCAGTATCATTACTGAAGATTAAGAAAAGAAGCAGACCCAATACAGAACCCTGAGAAACACCACTTACTACTCGGGTGATATGGTCACACTTGAACAGGTTACGATTCTGGCAGTAACATTTGGAGCACATTGTTGTGGAACAAGTTGAGTCGGGCGGCCCAAATAGCAGAGAATTTCATAATCCAATTTTGATGGGACAACAGCATGAGCAAGTGTTAGACAAGATTCCTTGGGGAGGTATTTTCAGATATGGCCTATTTTACGAAGACAAGTAGATTGACAAACAAATGTTGGAAATGTGCTGTTCAAAAGAGTATGTATTGTCCACCCCATGATAGTACTGCAGGATATCCTTAATATGAATAATTAATATCGACCATAATAATGCTCTATTTAATACTTATTTCATTTTTCAATGACTCAACTTCACTCAAGTATTAAAATGAGACATCCTTTATTTCAAACTTTATTCTAATGCATTAGTAAAAATTTCAATCATCACCATAGAGGGATTTCATCACGAAACTCTTAACTCATCTGGAAGCCATTTTGCAGGGGAAGCGTCATTGCGTTTCACGAGTCTTCACACAGCTGTCACATCACACGTACAACAAACATACTGCATGCTAAACTACCTACCAATTTAGCAAATTTGAGTGATTGCAGTTTTTTTTTTGTTCACTTCCAATTTAACTTCATATTTTCCTTACGCTTTATATATTCACCGGGTATACAGAGATTATAACTTTTACGTGAACGCCATCTGATTGTTCGTTATATGCAGACAAAGCTTAAATACCTGATACAAAGTGCTCGCTGCAAAAAATCTCCTTTGTTGTACTTATCACCACTGTCTTTAAATTGAATGCTTAATATAATTATCCGTGGCTCCTTGATATTAACCAAAACTTAGACATAGGAGACACCACGCTCTTTATCTTTCCTTATTTTCCTTATTACCCCTCCTAGAAAGTGTTACCACATATCATTTTTACCTAAAGTGTTTGTTATAAACATCCTGCCCACCTTTTCAGTTCCCATCCTCTCATTTTAGGATTATCTAAGCAAGCGTGCTGCAAGCTAGTATTTGTTCCAAATACTAGCTTGCTAGTTTGTGCAAGCTAACATAGCTAACATTAGCTTCCACCAGCAAGCATGAAATATTTGTTAGCTTGCGCAAGCTTGCAAACAATTTTGCTAGCTTACGCAAGCTTGCAGATAGTTTTTGCTAGCTTCCACACGCTAATTTGTTCCAAACACTCGCTTGCAGCACACTTCCTGCAAGCTAATTTTTTTGTAAGAGTTATTTCATAAAGCGATACAATTTATGTAAATTTTCTCGTTTTTCATTCTTTTTAGTTGTTTTTTATGTATTTTAAACAATCTAAAAAAAAATTATAAAAAGATTTATATTTTGGCATCGTGTTTATATGTGAATTTAATGCGCGGTTAAAAGGACTTTGCACTCGCGAATGACCCTCCTAAAGTTGGGCCATAATCTACTCGAGTCAAAGTCATTTGCCCCATGCATTAAATACAAATATAAACAATCTGCCTCAACAATAATCTTTAAATATTCTATCTACAAAGCATAAAATAAATTAAAAGGCTACATTATACCCCATTGCAAATAATTATGTTATAATTAATAGTTACATTACACACAATTTTAAAGGCAAAGTGCATTAAGAAAGACGCAACGAATACCCATGGGATATAGGAGGGACTACAAGGTATTGTGCAATATTACAGATTGTAAAGATATATTTTTCAGGCTCAATTTCTAGCTGAAAAAACCTATTCTATTTTCTTTCCTTTACATATGATTGAATTTTCAAAGATATTATTTTTTTTGTAAGAAACAGAGAAATAATGCAATTATTTTATTTCCATTTAAAAAGAACATGTTCTGAGTATAACATTCTTTAGTTTTGAAAGTATATCTCAACGCTTAAATTATGACTGGTACAAATTTGTGACGTATCAAGAAATGTCTGTTCTAAATGTGATTCTTTAGAAATGATGAATCTTTTTCAATTTAGCTATTAATTGAGAATATGTTTAAGATTGGTTTTTTTGTCAGCATAAGTAATTCTCTTTAAAGGACTATTCCCATGGATTTTCATTTTTTCATATATGATAGAGATTTTTTTTAGAAACAATAGTGGTGAAAAAACTATGTTACTATCTTATTCCATTTAGAAGTTACACAATTTTAAAGTATTTTTGAATTTGGACAAAAGTGACAGATTAGCAACATCTGTAATGTCATAGAGACAATTTCAACAAAACGTCTTTTGTATTTCTTTAAGAAGGGCTTGAGATCTTTTTCTCATTGAAAATGTCATGTACACCAAGAAAAAACAAAATGTTTTCTTGTATTTCGGTCTGATTTTGTTTTCCATTTATACTAGTTCTTTTGGTAAAATTTTATGTAAATATGATCTTCATCACAATTTGTATGCCGATGACACACAATTATATATTTCGTTTAATCCAATCAAGCTGAAGCAAATATTGAACTACATAAACTTGAATCATCTTTCATTGAAATACGCAAGTGGATGTCCTTCAACTTTTTAAAGTTAAATGATGATAAAACTGAATTTATTGTTCTTGGTTCCAAACGTCAGCGTAACAAAATCAACCTCCCTTTTCTTCAAATTGGTAATGCTCAAGTATGTGTAGCCTCTAAAGTTCGTAACCTTGGCTCCATTTTTGATGCTGATATGTCAATGGCTGACCATATCTCTGAAATTTCTAAATCTTCATCATTTCATTTATGTAGCATAGGACTAATCACAAAAAATGTAACAATGCCTGCTACAGTGCCACTGAACAACTAGTTCATGCTTTTGTCTCTTCCCGCCTTGATATGGGTAACTCTTTTTTATATAGTCTCCCAGCCAATCAAATCAAACTTCTCCCCCGCTTACAAAATATTGCTGCCAGGATTGTTACTCTTAAGTAAACCAACTGAACACATTACTCCCATTTAAAGGAATTTACACTGGCTACCCATTCATCATAGAATTGTTTTTAAAATACTTGTTTTTGTGCATAAGTCTACTCATGCATTGTCTCCCACATATATTTCTGATCTTTTAATCCCATATAAGTCTCCCGGCCAGTTAATGCATTCTAATTTCAAACTTCAATTAGCTATTCCACGTACTTCTAGAACATGGGGTAAACGTTTATTTTCTTCTGCTGCCCCCTTTTTTATGGAACAGACTTCCAGACAACATCAAACTTAGTCCTTCCCTCAATTCTTTTAAATCATCATTAAAGACATTCCTCGTGTGTTCTGATTCTGTTCACTTTTAAGCTTATATTTGTTCTTGTATGTATGTATTTTGCAGTATTCTGAACTATCATTTCTTTTTCGTTCACATTGTTTTGCATTAATTGTTGTGTCACTGTGCCATGAGCATCACTTTTGATGGATACTGGCGCATAACAAGTGTTCATAATTATTGTTATTATTATTAAATTATATATTCCACCCTATCTCTATAATAAACCAAAAATGCTGCTCGGTAATGCAAAACAAGTATGATTAAATTTATAAGAAATACATAAAACTGTGCTGGATTTGCCTTAATGACATCACCAAGCTGAAGGACATATACTGTACGAGGTGTTTCTAAGAACATTTTCCTACTCTTTAAATGGTTATAACTTCTAAACAGAATAAAATATTAACATAGTTTTTACACTACTATGTTTCAGTAAATTTTCTCTATCATATATGAAAAAATAAAAATCCATGGGAATATTCCTTTAAAACAATAAAACAATTGTGACTTATCGTATTCTTTCTAATAAGTGCCAGAGCGCTTTTAAAGAATTTCTAGTTGGTACTTTTTGGAGATACTATGCACATATAACCTAACCTTACAAACATTGCACTGGGCATAGTGCTACAAAGTATGACAAGTAAAAATAGCTTCAAAAACATCCTTTACATATTTTTATATAAAATTTTCATTAATAAAATTGCATCATAATCATCACGATGTAAAACACCCGGCATCTAAAAGTTTGGAGATTGGGAGTTTGGGAGATGGGCGCTTATGGGAGATGGGCGTCTATGGGAGATGGGCGCTTATGGGAGATGGGCGCTTATGGGAGATGGGCGCCCATGGGAGATGGGCGCCCATGGGAGATGGGCGCCCATGGGAGATGGGCGCCCATGGGAGATGGGCGCCCATGGGAGATGGCGCCCATGGGAGATGGGCGCCCATGGGAGATGGGCGCCCATGGAGATGGCGCCCATGGGAGATGGCGCCCATGGGAGATGGCGCCCATGGGAGATGGGCGCCCATGGGAGATGGCGCCCATGGGAGATGGCGCCCATGGGAGATGGCGCCCATGGGAGATGGGCACCCATGGAGATGGCGCCCATGGGAGATGGCGCCTATGGAAGATGGGCGCCTATGGGAGATGGGCGCCTATGGGTGATGGGCGCCTATGGAAAATGGGCGCCTATGGAAGATGGGCGCCTTTGGGAGACGGGCGCCTATGGGAGACGGGCGCTTATGGGAGACGGGCGCTTATATGGGAGACGGGCGCTTATATGGAAGACGGGCGCCTATGGGAGACGGGCGCTTATGGGAGACGGGTTAGTTAGTGTAACCAACGTCATAGCAAGATTCCGGCACACTGCTTACAAAGGTAATCTTATATAACAACATGCAAACGTATGTAAGTGTACAGCAGACGACAGTCTGTCTTACAAAATGGCGATGGAATTAAAGTCATGTAACCTCATGATGCAGCTGAAACATTCTTATATCTTTAAATATGAACTAGTATGGAAGATGAGCGTGGAAATTTACATACGTTCTGTTCTAATGTGCTATGCAGAGAAGATGCATAACTTGCTCCAGGGTAATAATATATTGGTTTTTGGATCTATGAGGTTCAAGTTGAACACGAGACTTATGTAGGATTCTTATTACACTAGAAGCTATTGCACCACAGACTGATTCGTCCTTTTCAATTTTCAAGTGATTTCTTAAAATGTGCTCTTCAGGCCTATTAATGCCATTTCAGATCAACTGGATTAAGATATACTGATCTAAACCGGACATCTATCACCAAACAACATTCAGGCTGCATCTGATCAAATTTCAAAACACTGTCTATATACAGTAAACAAACTGGATTAAGCTAAACGAGGCATAACTTATTAGATCATATAATATGTTATACTGTACATGTGCTGGATTTAGGGGGTGCAAGGAGGAATTTTCCCGCACTTTTTTTCTCTCCATATTTATATTTATTTTATCATTGGTGATTTTTGTATCTTAGTGTGATTTGATGATTTTTTCCCTCCACATTTGGTAGTAAATTTTATTTTGTGACCCCCTCCCATTCCCCATCCACACCACACACACACACTTTCAGTAGCCAATTCTTGCTCATGTTATATAATATAAAGCTTTAAAGTATGATACAAATCAAATCAAGTATTCTCACATTCATATGGGGCTGGTATTAGCAGGGATCCTTTACAGAAATCCCATATATGGTTTTATATCTGTGTATATCACCGTATATCAAGGTATATAGGGCTTTATATAGCCATCTAAATCTTAAAATAATTCTGTATGTAAGGAAATTTTATTTATATATCAAGTTTGATAAAGTCATAAAAAGTCAGATATACTGAAGGAATATTTTATTTGGGAATACAACTTTATACATTCTGTATAAAGCCAGATAAAGTATATAACAGACAGTATATTTTATATGTATATGCAGATTTATATGGCTATATCAAGAATGATATACAAATAAAGATGTATACAAATATCAAACTAGATATAGTATATACAGAGGGCATATTTTATAAAAATATGCAGATTTATATGGCTATATCAAGAATGATATACATTTAAAGATGTATACAACTATCAAACCAGATATAGTATATACAGAGGGCATATTTCATGTGTATATACAGATTTATATGGCTTTATAAAGCATGATATACCCATATAAAGTTTATATACATATAAAGATGTATACAACTATATAAAGCCAGACATAGTATATACAGAGTGCTAAATTTATATATATACAGATTTATATGGCTATATAAAGCATGATATATAAAGTTTATATGCATATATATCCATGTATACAACTATATAAAGCCAGATATACAGTAGTATATACAGAGGGCTTATCTTATATGTATATACAAATTGATATGGCTATCCAGCAGTAAAACAAAACAAAAAACAGTTGAAATGAACACTGTTTTAAATTGGTGTAAACTGTTTTTAAGAGGTCATGACTGTTTTTAACTGGTAATGAACACTTCACATGTTAGAACCAGCTATGCTTAACTGGAATCAACATACATTTATTGTTTCCAATAATTATTTGTACAAATCCCTGTTAGAATTGACTGGAAAATTTCTGCGGAATGGAAATTCTGATTTCCAGTTGGAAAATATATTTTTCGTAAAATTGTCTCATTTTCCTGAAATATCCATCTCTTTGTGGGAAATTTCCTTAATCTTCACAAAATATTCTTCATTTTCATGAAAGTTGCTACAATTTTTGTGAAATTTGCATCAATTCTCACGAAATGTCCTGCATTTCCGGAATTTTTCTTCATTTTTGACAAAATTGCATTAATTCTCTATTTGCTACAATTTTCATAAAATGTCAGTAATTCATTTTCGTGAAATTCTACCAAAATTTATAATAATTATATGAGACCCTCCCCCTCCCCTCCTCCTTCTTCTCCTTTACAAATAGTTTTTTTGTGATAAGAGACTCATACAATTTTTGTAGATTTGTTGGGACAAAAATAAAATCTAACCCCCCAATGTCAAATATCCTCCATAACGCCGCTACAATATATAGGTCTACATTGTTAATTTTGGGGGAGGGGGTGGTCAAAATTTAAGCAGGGAAGGGAGGATAAAAAGAATTAAAGTTTGAAAATTTCTCTTCTCCCTTATAAAAATCAAAGAAAATAGCCCGAAAATAAGGGAAGTTGAATTATTTTTCAAAAAGTTCCTTAAAAAGTTTGTGGGAACAAAAGATTGTAGATATTTTTCTTTGCTGGGCATGATTATGAATATGTAACTAAAATTAAAATTGAATGTAAAACTATTTGTCCCCACGTTTGATACATTTAGTAGCCCCTACCAATCAAAAGTAGCCTAAAAACTTTAAGTATTGTGACAGTTTAGTTTCATCACACCCTTAGTAAGCCTATTAGTATTGTACCACCTCCACTAGACTTCAACCAGAGAGTGTGACATCATGCTCCCTGCTTCAACTGTTCAATTTAAAACTTGCAAAATTCAGACAATTATCAGCAGGAGAAAATCAGAGCATGTATACATCTTTACAACCAGAGTGAGTTGTATGTTGTATAATTCAAAGGTTTTTCTCAAGATTATGTTCGGCTCATTTGTGAAGATATTCCATTTCAAAATTTCTAAAATATCTGGCTCAATATTTTATTGTTTTAGTTAACTTTGCCTACCATGTTATAACATATAACTTGGAGCCTAGTGTTACTAGAGTATTATGTATATTTATTATTATTTTTTTATATTTTTATATTTTTCACATTACACAAAGATCAGGAAATTTATACAAAGAAGTTAACATTTTGAAAGGCTGATAAAATTAGTTTTATAAGTACATAATTTGGTTGGGTTATTTGTATAAGTTGTGGGCCCACTTTGGTACATTGTATATTTTATTTTAATTTATATAATTTCAATGATGAGAATGAAAACTCATCAGATGCTGTTCAGTGTTTGTACATATTATGATACCAATCAATTTAATGCCTTTTATTCCAAAAATAATGTTAAGAATTCATTCTTCATTCACATAAATATAAGGAGTATTAATAACAATTTATCCTTAATGCACATGAATATAAGGAGTATTAATAACAATTCATCCTTCATTCACATGAATATAAGGAGTATTAATAACAATTTATCCTTCATTCACATGAATATAAGGAGTATTAATAACAATTTATCCTTCATTCACATAAATATAAGGAGTATTAATAACAATTTATCCTTCATTCACATAAATATAAGGAGTATTAATAACAATTTATCCTTCATTCACATAAATATAAGGAGTATTAATAACAATTTATCCTTCATTCACATAAATATAAGGAGTATTAATAACAATTTATCCTTCATTCACCTAAATATAAGAAGTATTAATAACACTTTATCCTTCATCCACATAAATATAAGAAGTATTAATAACAATTTATCCTTCATTCACATAAATATAAGGAGTATTAATAACAATTTATCTTTATCCACATTAATATAAGGAGTATTAATAACAATTTATCCTTCATTTTTATAAATATAAGAGTATTAATAACAATTTATCCATCATTCACGTAAATATAAGAAGTATTAATAGCAATTTATCCTTCATTCACGTAAATATAAGGAGTATTAATAGCAATTTATCCTTCATTCACGTAAATATAAGGAGTATTAATAACAATTTTGAGTCATTGTTACATCTTTTAGAAACAAGTGTTTTTAAATTTTCAGTAATTGCTTCAACAGAGACGTGAATCCGTGCTAATGACATAATTGATACGTACAATATACCTGGTTATATGTTTATCCATAAGAATCGTAAAACTGTTAATGGGGAAGGCGTGGCCTTTAACATTAACAATTGTTTTTCGTTTTCATTTTTCAAGTATGATATAGATAATGCATGAGAACACGCATATTGAGAAATTTTGTATTGACCTTTGTATAACTAAAAACAACATTGTCAAAGTAGGTGATATATATAGACCACCAAGTAACATTTAAGATTTTAATGAGGGATTTGTTCAACTATTTACATCACTAAATGCTAGGAATAGAAATTGTATCTTGTTATAGCAATTATAATGTCAAACTCTTAGATTTTGAAACGGAAAAATATGCTAAAGATTTTTTGAATACATTAAGAATGTTTTCCTTTGTACCAAGAATAAATAAGCCTACCAGAATCACCCAGATTTCAGCCACTCTAATTGACAATATTTTTTAGAATAATCTAAATCATCGAGTTATGTCAGGTGTTATTTGTGTTGATATTAGTGATCATTTACCAGTCTTCTTAATTACTGATATAAGTCGTAATGTAGAAAATAAGAATTATAAATGGATACATGATACCTATCCTGATAACCTTATCAAACTCTACACAAGTTTAACTCATTTTGATGGAATAGTGTATCCAATCTACTAATGTAAACGATGCTTACGTCAGTTTCCTTGAGGTTTATGATAATTTGTTTTCTTGTTATTGTCCCTTCAAAAAACTTTAGTTAAAAGGAAACTCCCCAAACCCATGGATAACAAATGCAATTCTTAATTAATAAGAAAAATCAATTTTATAAGAAATTCCTTCGCTTAAAGATGGACGACTTAAGATCTATCTGCATTAACTATAAAAATAAGCTTACCCAAGTTATTCGAATGGCAAAGAAAAACTATTTTGATGCTTAATTTCAAGCCACCGTAGGTAGTATGAAAGATACATAGAAAACAATTAATGAAGCTATTAAACATAAACATTAGACAAATAATTTTCCCACTGAAATTTTTCATAACAATGAAACAGTAAGTAATCCTAATAGTATTGTCAATATATCTAATAATTTTTTTGTAAATATCAGTAGTGATTTGGCTTCTGCTATCCCTCATACGAACGTTAATTTTAATGATTTCTTAAATAAGCCGTATATCAAAAGTCTGTTTATCTTTCCTACTAGTAGCGATGAAATATATTCCATTGTTAGTAAATTTAAATGTAACAAAAGTCCTGATTTTGATGATATTCATATTAAAATTGTGAAGAAAATAATTAATGGTATATTAGAACCATTATGTTTTATTTTTAGTTTGTCTCTATCATCAGGAGTTGTGCTGGATAATTAAAAAATTGTCAAAGTTATTCCAATGTTTAAATCCGGTTGTTCTCTAATATGTTAAGAATTACAGACCTATTTCAGTTCTTCCTTTGTTTTCAAAAGTTTTGGAGCGTCTTGTATATAATCGTGTATATCATTTTTTGCTCAAGAATGATTTTTTCTTGAAGAGTCAATATGGTTTTCGTTCCATTTATTCCACATATATGGCAGTTATTGACCTAGTTGATAAAATAGGTAGTGCTTTAGATAGTAATGAATATGGTATTGGTGTTTTTCTCGACTTATCAAAGGCCTTTGATACTGTTAATCATCAAATTCTTCTTCACAATTACATTATGGGATTTTGAGTACATTATTTTATTGGTTCTCCTCGTATCTTACAAATAAGCAACACTTTGTTTCACTGGGTTCATGTAAATCAAATTATCAAAATATTTCAGGTGGTGTTCCCCAGGGTTTAATGTTAGGTCCCCTTTTATTTCCTGTCTATATTATTGATATTAGTAATGCTTCAAATCATGTCTTACATTCTTTTTGCTGATGATACTAATTTGTTTTATGAACACAGAGACTCTTATACTGCAGCAATTGTAATAAATACCAAACTTAATAAAATATTTGAATGGTTTCAAACAAATAAGTTGTCCCTTAATACAAATGATACTAATTATATTATTTTTCACCCCCATCAAAAGACTATACCCCTAATATCAATTTACTCATCAACAATGATAGAATCGCTTGTGTCCGTTCTACTAAATTCCTTGGTGTAATAATTGATGACAATTTAAGCTGGAAACCCCATGTTCAGAAGGTAGCCAATACTGTTCCCGCCGACGATGACGAGTGAACACACAGTTACCATGATCGGGTCGTCGCCTGCATATTCGGTTATAAAAGTAACAATGCTATGAGGAAACGCTTAATATGACCCGGACGAGAACACAGGTACGACGTACGGACAGACATAACATTGATAACCAAGTCACTGTCCACGGCCTTTGATAACCAGTTGTGGTGCACTGGCATGTCTACACCCCCAATTAAACCCAGGCTTCTGAACCACCACAGGGCACTGATACACTGATAGAGAGAGAGTTGAACACACAATTACAATGTGGCTCTGTACAGACATAACATTGACAACCAAGTCAATGTATGATAACCAGTTGTGGTACACTGGCATGTCACCACAGAAAGATAACCGATAGATACTGTTCCAAAAAACATTGGTATTTTATAAAAATTAAAGGTCTTTTTTCTAATAAAATTCTCCTCTCATTATATAATACTATAATTTTACCGTACTTAAGTTATTCTTCTATTGTCTGGGCTAATACCTATCCATTTATTGTTAATCGTCTATTAATTCTTCAGAGCGTGCTGTAAGATTTATCAACAATGTAACATACCGTGAACACACTACACCTCTTTTAAGGAGAACCGTTTTCTTAACATATTTGATTTACACAACCATCAACTTGGTATTTTTATGTATAAGTATAATAATAATCTACTTACATCCAATTTCTATTCTTTTTTTTACAAAGGTTGGCGATGTTCACAATCATAATACAACGTAACAAGGATAACTTTTATCATAATACATATAATTCTTCTTTGTATCAAAAAACGTTATATATAAGTGGCCCCACGTATTGGAATTCTTCAGATGTGTGTTTACGTACCCAGCGATCCTTAAATTCCTTTAAATCATCTTTTAAAGATATCTGTTAAATATCTATTGACCTTTATATTGTCCCTATCATTGGCATGGTGGTGTGGGTGGAATTAAGTACTTAAGTGTTGATTTTCTTTCTTCTCTATTGGGTGGCATAGTATTCAAATAAGCACTGCTTCCTCCAGGTCTCCTCCACATATTTGTTATCATGTAGATAATTGTACACAAAATTAATCATACATATCCATTTTATGATATATGCTGCGCTCTATATAATCATCTACCTTTTTGTCTTATGTTTTTTCATGTACATTATGATATTTGTCACATGTTATGTTGCAGAAATAAATAAATAGATAAATAAAATGTAATAGGTTAACTAAGTAGGTAGTAGTCTGCACAGTTTAGGAATTCTGATTATCAGATTAGCTAGTTCGAGAGATTATATACATGTGGGGGTCTGTGATAAATAGGTTTGGGATTCAGATGGGGAGCGGGGTAAGGGATTGATCTGTGATTTGGAATTGGGTTTCTGGGATGTGTGATTGGGATGGGGGTAGGCTAGGCCTAATTGCAGAATATCTCGTAACTGCTAGGTTAAGTATGAATGAATTTATGTTGATCTAAGTCAAGCAGACATTCCCCGCCTGTTTTGGCTCCTTGGAGTTTTTGAATGAATTACCAAAATCCTATCGATCAACGATACCCCTGGTTCGACTCAGTGGCTCCACGGACTTTTGGGATGAAATATGCTTGATGGGAATTTTTTATAATCTCATACATACACCCCGAACGTCTCCGCTGGCTCCATGCGTGCGATGGGAATTTTTCATAATCCCATACGTAGGCTGCATCCCAGAATGGCTCCACTGGCTCCACTCTCGTCACAAGAATTGTTTTAAGAACGACCTAAACCAATCTGATAGTTCAATATATTTGTAGTGTTTCCTTTGTCTCCTAATTTTGAGTACGGAGCCGGCTCTACAGAGTAATTAAGGGGTTGCAAGGTATTCTGCAATTAAGCCGAAAGGGCTGGGGGTGGTTCAGAGGGATTAGGTTTCTGGGGGTGGGGTTTTTGCCAAAATAACACATTTTCTGGAACTGCCCATTCCTACCCTGGTCTAATAGTCAACAGATAACTTGTATTCTGTTGAAAGATCATTTGAAATTGCATTGTGTTATGAGTGAATGTTATGAAAACTGCATATGTTATTTTGAACCAAGATTAGCCAAAAGCAATTAGGCCTACATGTAGGCCCATATCAGTTAAGGTCAGCCTCGAAAGGAGTCTCAAATTTTCCCTGATTTTGCACCCAAGGAGGTTCCAAAAATTCTTTTTTGTTTTTTCTTCTTCAGGGAATATATTTTTAAGGAATTCATTTTGCAATTTTTAAGAGTTTCATGGAGGCAAGAGTCATTAAATAAGAATCAAAATTCAACAAAGTTTGAGGTTTTTCCTATGCAGCCTTACAATAATAACCACTATGGTTGCAAGGAATTGAAGGATTACAAAAGTTTCTAACTTGATTGTAGGAAGAGCTTTATATGTACCTGTAAAATATTTTGTTATGATTTAACATTTTAGCATTTTATGTTTTGTTGGTAGGTAGTTGATCCTCCAAAGATTTTTTTTTTTTTAAATGTTCACTGTGTTACTTCATTATCTCTGCCAACGAAATTGGACGAAGGTTATGTTTTCGCCTCCGTTTGTCTGTCTGTCTGTCTGTTTGTTATCAAAACATCTCACAAAATGATTTAGATCAAATTTTGTGTGTTTTTGTTACTACTTAAGAAAGAAGGGATTAAAATTTAGGACATATTGGAACAGGGAAGAGTGAAAATAAGGAGGAGGGGGGGTGAGACATGTTTTTGCCTCTATTTGTCTGTCAACAAGATATCTCAAGAATTGATGATTGGATTTAAATTAATTTTGGTGTGTGGTTTTCTTACTGTTTAAGGAAGAAGTGACTAAAATTTCAGACATTGGAACAGGGGGAGGGTGAAAATAGGGGGGAGGGGGGATATGTTTTGTCTCTGTTTGTTTGTTTGTCTGTCTGTCATATCAACGTGTCTCAAGAACTGATGATTGGATCTGGATTAAATTTGATGTAGAAGTGATTAAAATTTGAGACATATTGGAACAGGAGAAGGGTGCAAATGAGGAGTGGTGATATTTTGTGTCATCAAGATATCTACTGATGCTGGGATTTGGATTAAATTTGGTGTGTGGTTTTGTTACTGCTTAAATCTTACTCTACCAGCACTCTTTTGAAAATGCGCTCGGGAGGCGGGGCCAAAGACGGGGCACCCAAAACGGCGATAATATCGCCGCGTGGTAGAGTAAGGGTTAATGAAGGCGTGATTATTGAAGGGTCCTCTGTCTTCCAGGCAGAAAAGTCGGGCCCCTTTGGCTTTCGGGACCCGCTGGGCCGCCCACCGGGATCATGCTGCCTATATTTTCGGGTTGTCGCATATGTCGCGGGTTGATTAACCCTTACTCTACCAGCACTCTTTTGAAAATGCGCTCGGGAGGCGGGGCCAAAGACGGGGCACCCAAAACGGCGATAATATCGCCGCGTGGTAGAGTAAGGGTTAAGGAAGAAGTGATTAAAATTTCAGACATTGGAACAAGAAATGGAGGGGTGATGATATTTTAGGGCAAGATTTATCAAGACTTCTCAAAACTTTCCAATGGAATGTGCTGAACAATGTGCTCATGTCATGAAAGAACAGCCATACAATCAACTTTCTGGACTCAAAGAAAGTCCTGTGAAGTGGTCTCTGGTATCGAAGAAATCAAAACAATTGGCTTCTGCCATGAATGAAAATGATGGAATGTGAATCTACCCTGTATAGAGCTCAAACAATGAATGCTTAGCCTCAATTAAACTGAAAACAATGATCACAAGTGATGATCTTCAAGTTTTTAGAATGTAAATAATAGCAATACAGATCAACAGTGAGAAAGAGATTGCTTGGTGTTAAAAGTTGGTGGGGTCGAGAGTTTCTGAGGTAGATTGTATTCCGGTGGGGGATGAACAGGGGCAGAGGTATGTGCTTTGCAGAGTGCTAAAATTCTAGGTTTTACTGCTTTCAGTAAAGAAAGTGTCAACTAAGTTTGGAAATTGAATTGATATGACAAATACATTACAAAATTGAAATTCCAATTACCAAGCACTTCTTTAAAGGATTAGGTCAGGGGTCAAGCAAGTCCATCTTATATAAAAGAAGACTTTAAAAGAAAAAAAATGGTGATGAAAGCATTGCAAAATCTTATTCTGTTAAGGAGATATTCACGTTTAAAGTCAGGTATCATTTCTGTAGAATTGACTGAAATCAGACTAGTTGTGATGTCACAGCCTCAGATTCCTCAAAGTTGGATTATATAAAAAGACATATTTTTATATAGCAATATAAACCCATATAAAGAATTGGCCATATATGTTAATTAAGTTTTATATACCATATAAAGACACATCTGTAAATCAATTTGCAGACAGCCATTTAAATATTTATATGGATGATATAGAAAAGGACTTATTTTAGAAAGCCATATAAACAATTGGCCATATATGTGAATCAAATTTTATATACCCATATAAAGTTTATATGGAAAATTTTAGCACAACTTGTATACTTGATTTATATGGCCCATATAAAAATGTATATATCAAATATAACTTTTTATATATTTTTGGCCATATAAATTGGATATGTCATATAAAGTTTGATAAAGTTTGATATCTATATTGGCCATATCAAATTTTATATTTATATCTGGCCATATAAAACTGTATTATCTATCTGGCCAATTCTTTATATGGCATACATCTGGAATTCATATCAATCCCATATATGGAATTCATATCTGGGCCATATATATATATATATCTGGGCCATATATATATATCTGGGCCACATATATATCTGGGCCATATATATATCTGGGCCATATATACATCTGGGCCATATATATATCTGGGCCATATATATATCTGGGCCATATATATATACATATATATACATATATATATATATATATATATATATATATATTTATATATATATATGTATTTTTATAATGAGATTTCTGTATGGGGTAAAAGCTCTCTGTTTAAGACCCCCTTCTCCTCCTACTGACACAGTAAGCAAAATATTGAATTCAACTGACTTTGGAGACCCCTGTCAGCTAAAAACTGGCATCACCCATTTACTTATACCAATCTAAAGCCTACAAACCAAGTGAACTTAAATTCCTAATCAAAGGTAAATAATGTACCAAAAACTACTGAAAATCTCCATTTGTTATATATGCAGACATAATAAGAAACTAGCGGCTTTTAGACTTTAGGACATTTTAAAAAATTAAAATTTCACTCTTTTTTATTTTATTGCCTATTATTATTGGCAGTGCGATAGAGGTTTAAACTATCAAGATAGCTTCTGTGGGTTCGATTCCCGGTGCATGCAATGCAGCAAATACAGGTTTAAAGATAAAGTTCTACAATTAAAATAAAGCTTTGAACATTAAATGAAAATTTTAAAGACATAAAGTGAATTATTCTAGCTCCATATATGATAGATAATTAAAAATAAACCAATTACCAAGAACCACATCATAAAATCTTATTCCATTCTCATCAAGTTATCCAAGTTTGAAGTTGTAACATGAATGTTGCCATTTTGTCTATTTTGTGTTGAAATTATGCAAATGTTGACATAATGTTCTAGCACACATTACATTTTTCTTTAGAATCCGTTTTGGCATTTTCTTTCCAAAATGATTTTAAAATAAGTTCTAAGGGCTCTAATCATTACTATCATATATACAAATACGAATTCATAGACCCATGCAAAGGACAAATTATTTGTTAGAAGTTAGAAAATTTGAAATAGATTATAAAGAAATACATTAATATTCTAATCTGTACTGGGTGTATGACATCATTTTTGAGAGGGCATTTGAACGAAATGGCCGCTCCCATGTAAGTTTATATTAAAAGAACTGATGTATAAATTTGAAAACATATGCTGAATTGCTTTATATGATATAAAATTTCTTCAGATGACTTAATTATAAATATTATTCATATCATATCAAATGAAGAAAATGCAAGACTTTATGACACCTTTATAATTAGGAAAACATTAAATGTTCTTCAGCAGAATCTTGGGCAGTGTTACGCCATTGACATGCCGGTCAGTTTCACTTGCCAATTTAATATATTGCAAACATCAACTTTTCAAAGAAAGTGATTAATTCATTATATCCCTTACAGAAAAACTATGTTGCCGACAAAAAGCTAATATCTTTAGCTTATGCAAACTTGCTGAAACTTTGTGGCAAGCTTGCAGCAAGCTAGTATTTGAAACAAATGCAAACTTGTTAGCTTGAGCAAGCTACAAAAAACCTTTGCAAAAACTTTCTGCAAGCTTGCGCAGGCTAACAAATATTTGTTGCTAGCTTGCGCAAGCTAATGTTAGTCTGCGCAAGCTAGCAAGCTTGCATTTGTCCCAAATACTAGCTTGCTGCCAGCTTGCCGCAAGGTTGCAGCAAGCTTGTGCAAGGTTGCAGCAACTTTGCGCAAGCTAATAATTTTAGCTTGTCGCAAGCTTGCTGCAAGCTACATTTTTCTGTAAGGAATCATTTAATTGTTTTACCCTATACTTAATTTCAAAATCAAGTTCATATACTACATTTTTCCTGTATGCAATATTTCTATACCTCCGACATTATCTAAATATCATAATATCTATACACAGACATCTTTCTGTATTGATGTAACTAGCTGAGTCAACATAGCGTCTTCATAAGCGTCAGTTTTGTGTACTTTGGTGTGTACACTTTATTGAACTAGTTCTGAATCGCCAAGAGGTTGTAAAGGTGAATGAATAATCAAGCTACACCGGAAAATCAGAAAACTGGAGGTCATTAGGCTTGGGCGATATTGAACATAATGCAATATTGATATATTGCCTGAAAAATATCGATAATATCGAAATATCGATATGCAAATTATAGGACGTCATACGTAAGCTGTATGTACTGTTCTGGGCAAGGTAATCTCGTCTCGGCTCAAAAATGTCAAGTAAAACTTTTTGTACAAATTAACAGAAATCACTGCAAAATATATACATATGATCTTCAAATAAACACCCATTATGTTTAAAAATGTTCTTTACATGGTTTCTATCTCAAAAGATCAATCACAGAAACTTTGAAAAAGTTTAGGCCTCGGCATATTCTTAAAAAAAAAAAATGTTGTGGAACTGGTATTAGGCCTACACTGTATGCCCTACAAAAATCGGCTCCAATTCTTCTTAAAATTTTATAACTCACTTACTTCTTATAAAAGTTGAACTAAAGAGGCATTATTTTGGTAGCATTATATGGACTTCTAGAAATTCAGAAGTCCATATATGATGCATATTATTGAATTTCTAGTCGGCTTCTATCATCGCACGAGTGTTGTCACTAAGAAGAAACAGTGGTAGATGGTATGTGTGTACATAGTAAAGTACTGTACAGTAGTGATACTGTGTGTGTATGTAGTTACTGCACTGTACATTATCTGATCGATCTGGCAAGACCAGTTTGTCACTTTTACTTTAGACTTTCTGAACGAACAAAATAGTGAGAAAAACCTCATAATTTTGTCAGTAATTTGTCAATTAATAACTGATTGATTTAAAAATTCAGATTCAGTATTCCTTTTGAGGAAACTTAACACGATGTTTGAGGATTCAACATCTTATGATTTTTGTTGTCTGAACATCGTAAGCCATCAAGTATAAAGTTGAAGTATTGCGCAATGCCTCTGTACTCCGCGAGTCAAGTGGTTTTTTGTTCATGGAGCGATTTTTGGGTAATTGTTATCACAATATTAATGTTTTAATAAAGTTTTATCATAACTGACTGCCTGAAACTTTGATATAAATGAAATTTATTAACTTTTTGTGGCTGCTTAATAAAAAATACTTGAATGTTTGATAGTCATGTTTAGTTTTGTAATAGTTCATGTATTGTGTATTATTGAAAAAACATAATATCGATATGTCGATACGACCCTTGAACTCAATATCGGCCATATCGATATAGGTCAATATCGAAATATATCGAAATATCGATATATTGCCCAAGCCTAGAGGTCATCATTGAAAGTCTTCTATTCATTCTATTTGAGTTCTGTCAATATTACATTGATCTAATTTATATTGAAATTCTTCCATTGCAATGAAGCATTGTTAAAATCAATCACTTACCACATGAATGTTTTATGACTGAGGACAAAATGGTTACATTAATGATTGAAGGATAAATGTAGTGGCAAAGATGGTTAAGACCATAAAAGAAACCAAGGTTACAAATATTCAAAAATGTTTTTGCATTGATTAAGTTGTTTAAGTTTTACAAATCAGCTCTATGTAGGAATGACTGATATCAAACTAGTAGTACTATCAAAGCCTCTGAGGTTTGTGTGTATTTGGTTGAGATAATCTCACATTATGTTACAACCAAAGTAAAATGTATCTACTTTCTGCAGAAATTTCTGTACAAATACTTTCTTCACCAGACATACATGCAATCATAGCGTGACAACGCAAAGAAGATTTTAAACTATGATTATCATTTTGCCCGAATACCTTTTAATCAGACATATCTTTGCATGTTATAACTGATTCAGTGGTATGGCATATCCATCTTTTATGAAAGAAGACTTCAAAGAAACAAAATGGTGAAGAAAGCATTGCAAAATCTTATTCTGTTAAGAAATATTCAAGTTTAAAGTTTGGTATAATTTATGTAGAAACGACAGAAAAAAGACTAGTTGTGATTTTACAGCCTCAAATTCCTCACAGTCTTTATGTATTTTAAAGAAAGTTTATTTAACTCTTTCAATAATTAAATTATCTTCCCTTAAAACTTTCTTCAGGTGGTATATTATAAATACCCTTCCTAGATTCAGTTTGAAAAGTTTTTTGACATATCCCATGGTTTTTAAGCCACACAATCGCAGAACAAAATATGATAGAATACATAAAGACTTTGGGGAATCTGAGGCCATGACATCACAACTAGTCTGATTTCAGTCATTTCTACACAAATGATACCAAACTTTCAACTTAAATTTTTCCTTAACGGAATATAATTTGTGAATGCTTTCTTCACCATTTTGTTTCTTTTGAAGTCCTCTGTCATATAAGATAAATATGCTTGACCACTGAACTAATCCTTTAAATGGTATGCAACTTGTGTCGTTGAAAAATTACTAAAGTATTCATAAGAAATTACGATCACTTGGAATATTTGTTTCAAAGGTTTTCAGTACCATCACGAGCATGAGAAGTGTGTTTGAATATTCTTTGAGACTCATGACCAATATGCCGTCACTTTTTGGCCGCCAGCTCCTTTAAATGATTAATATCTTTGTATATTATGAAAAATATTTATGATATTCCATCGCAGGAGCATAGCCAGGATAAAATGTCCAGGAAGGGAGGGCAGAGGTAGGCGGGGGCAACCATTTTGACATGATTAAGGGAACATGTTAGGAAAAGGGGACAAGGTCTTATTATAAGCGGGAGCAGAGAAAAAGGTCCTCTCTAAAAGGTTTTTTTTTTTTTCGATTGGGAAACAAAATTGAAGGAAATTTTTGGTAAAATTATTGGAAATTTGGGTAGGATTTGGCATTATTTCCTGATTAAATTAATTAAAATTTATCAAAAAATTGAAAATAAATTGCCCCAAAAATTGAAAAAATCTTATCGAAAATCAAGGAAAACTTGCCCCAAAATGAAGGAAATTTCCCGAAAATTGAAGAAAATTTACCAAGAATCAAAGAAAAATTGCCCCTAAATAAAAAAAAATGTCCCAAAATCTGACAAAGAAATTTTCCCAAACATTGACAATGATGTCACAAATATTGAAGGTAATTTTCCGAAAACTGCAGAAAACTGCATGAGAATTTAGGGAAATATGCCAAAATTGTACAACATTTCCTAAACATTGAAGAAATTAAACAAAATCTAAAAAAGATTGATCAAAATTTGAAAGAAAATTGCCCAAAAATGAAGAAAATTTCCCTAAAATTGAAGAAACCTGTACAAGAATTGGTGTAATTGTCCCAAATTAAAAAACCGTTTCTTAAACTCCAAAGGAAATTACCTGAAAATTGGAGAAAATTTATTGAAATTCAAAGAAAAAGTGCCCCAAAAGGAAATTTTCTTAGAAATTGCATAAAATTGAAAAAAAAATTGCCAAAGATTGAAAGAGATTCCCGATAATTTAAGGAAATTTCCCGAAATTTGAAGAAAGTTTACGTAATTCGAGATTAAGATTTATCTCATTGTAAAAAATCTTTTTGGAAAAATCTCAACCCCACCCTCTGGCTACACCCCTACGACATTGTATTTTTCTTTTGTTAGGCACCCTAATCAGTTTGGCTCAATGCACTAGCTGGATTTTGCACTATATAAGTTATATAAAATCTCAGGAGGGGGGTGGGGGCATGCCCCTTGGGCCCCATTCTGGCTACATCCCTGTTCCGTCATGCAATAATCACACATCTTCTTACACAAGTATATACACACACATTTAAACACACTTTCAATATTTTGCTGTCCATTGACATTTGATATACTTACCATAAATCGGTTTATGGGTCACAGGTCGCATTACATCTATAAAGGGTTTCCTTCCTTCCCTCCTCAGCCTCCGAAATAGTAAAAGGAATCTGAACAAAATGAAAAACAAAAACCATAATTGACAATTTCTATAAGAAGAGAAACAAAAAACATGACACACTAGAAAGGGAGTTTTTGCAAAAATAGCCAACGGCAAGAAATTAGTCACGACCTATTTATTGGTGGCACACATGTAGGAATGTATGCTTCCATGATAATACTGTCTGCCATGATAGTCTAGGATCATTGTACTCTCAAACATTGACGGTAAAAATGCAGGATCATTATATAGGCTATTCGATTTCAATGAATCAATGAAATATTTCTTTATTTCAATCACTTGTGATCTTGAACTAATTCAAATAAAGATCTAGGAAAAGCTGTAGACCCCCGAAAAAAACCAAATTTACTATAATTTGGTTAAAAACTGATCATTCTACAGCTTTTTGGTGGCAGATCCTGTCTATTTTCTTACAGTAAAGGAATCTGAACAATATAAAAATGAAAATTGACAATTTCAATGGAGTCAATGTGGTCATGTTTCAAAGTAAAAGAAAGTTTAACACAAGAAATACAAAGAAGGGAAGCTAGCCAACAGGAATGAATTAGTCACGACCCATCTGCTGGAGACATTGCTTGTCTCTGGAGGCATACTGTATGTACATAAGTGTATGAGTGTGTTTTATACAGGACATTGTCATGCAAGTCTGGGATTGTTGTACTCTCAAACATCAAAATAGACTCAATATTATCTGAATTGCTTACGAATTACACCCATGATAATGAAAAACCCCAAAATCACTTTAAATTGGGTAAAAAGTGATCATTCTATAGCTTTTTAATTTTATTTTTAAGGGTTTGATAATGGATATGCAAATTTGTGAATATGAACAGGCATAAGTCATGTCTATTTCTAATGCAATTATCTTAAAACATGAGTAACAATTAGTTCTTGAAGAGAGTAGGTGAAAACTATTGAATCTTAGCCCTACTACTGTGGTGCCAGGATCTTGATATCAGACAAGGGCAAGAGAGAGGCAGCTCTTTCTCATGAGGGGGTGGGGGATGCCTAGAGATCAGACAATAAATATGTTGCTATACAATTTTTTTGGGGGAGAAATGGGGGTGTTAAAGTGATCTTGTGGGGGAAAATTCTCCCCTCCCCATAGCGTAGCCATTGCCTACTACTCCACAATCTCTTAATTTTCAAAGGCCAAAATTAAGGAAATATATACATTCATGTGATAAAAAGAAAGTGTAATTATCTTTAGTTGTTTTAATTAAAACAAGAATGTTAAATACCATCATGGTTCGCATGCCCATGCAAATTGACACCCATGTCATATGACCCGACAAATTATAAAAATGACATCTCACACTAGGTCCCACATGGCATCCCATGTCCCACATGGCATCCCATGTCCCACATGGCATCCCATGTCCCACATGGCATCCCATGTCCCACATGGCATCCCATGTCCCACATGGAATCCCATGTCCCACATGGCATCCCATGTCACACATAGCATCCCATGTCCCACATGGCATCCCATGTCCTACATGGCATCCCATGTCCCATATGGCATCCCATGTCCCACATGGCATCCCATGTCCCACATGACATTCCATCCATCCCAAGGCATTCCACCTTATGTCCTGCATGGCATTCCACCATATATCCTACATGGCATTCCACCCTTCCACATGGCATCCCACCCCATGTCCCACATGGCATCCCACCCTATGTCTCATGACGTACCATAGGCTCCATAAGAAGTCTCATCTTAGCTATCACAGTCCCTGATTGAGCATACTATGTATGAAAGTGTCAGTTCATATAATAACTTAAATGTTTGTTTGTTTGTTTGATGAGGGCTTAACTGCACCACGACAATGCAAATGAGTTGTTGAATAAGAAAAAAAGGTGGAGTCAAATAATTATGCCTGATATAGCCCTTGGTGTATACAACATGGTAAATATTATATCATATGTCCCTCTTGGCTCCCATCCATGTCCCACATGGCATCCCTCCCTATGTCCATATGCAATCACATCCTGTCACACTCCCTGACTAAGCATCAAATAAAAAAACTCTGGTCAGTTCATAAACTGTAGCAACTTTATGCAAATGACCACAATAATAAAGGTGGAGTTTAATAATCATGCCTGATACAACTGTTGGTGCCCAAATATTTTAAAGAATTTTAAAGATTTTAAAGCTCTAAGTGCTACAAGAGAGACTTGATGATCTCTAAGGAATATTGAAAAATTATATCATTTTACAGTAATCTTCTAAGAAAATATCAAATGTTTTGTAGACTTTATAGGGAAACTAGTCTTCAATCCTATCTTAAGTGTCTCTGAAAAACTTTAACATTTTGTCAGGAAATTCTAACCTTTCATAAGAATATCTGAAGAAACTTTTAACTTTTTCTGAGGAGCTCTGAAGAAACTTTAACATTTTCTGAGAAATTCTCAAAAACTTTAACATTTCTGAGGAACTCTCAGGACAAATCTGTGGACGGCCCAACGGCCGTAATCGACATTATATAGGTTCGCAATATGCTTTGCATGCAAACCAAAAATACAGGAAAAGCACTTAGTTCTCATTCATTTCATTTTCATTTGTTTTTCTTTAACAAGGCTTTTACTTTTCTGATCAAGAACACATTTAAGACTTGAATACTAGCCAAAAATTAAACAGATGTGCATCCTTGTTATTCCGTTTCAGTATCACTTATATACAGCAAATTACATATATTACACAGCATCCATGATCTTTAGCCAAGTTTCTCTGGTGTGGAAGGTACTGGGTTCGATTCCTGGCATTTTCATATATGTAATGGGTACCTGTGAGGGCAGATAGAAACAATTTAATATACAAATATAAAAAAAATATTAACAAGATTTTAATATTCAATACGTGAAACATAACCTTATTTTACATTCACTGACCTATCCTCATGAAACATGTTAATTATAAATTTGTGAAACATTCTTTATTTCATATTCATTAACTCTTGGCCTGTCCTCAATGAGAGATGTTTATATTATATTCTTGAAACATTACTTTAATTTATATTTCCTCAACCCTTGACCTTTTAAACATTTTAAATGTAGACATCCATTTAATCTAAAATCCTTTTTTCATACATAACACACTTAGTAGAGATGAGCTCATTCCAAATTTATGCACTTGTCAATTGTGTGACTCACCCCTACACCCCCTCTCCCTCCTCCCGAAAAGGCAAATTATTGCATCAAAGTGGGTAGAAAAACATGTACATTGATGCACCCCTTAGTCACTTGTGAAATGACTTATTCCAAATCAATCACCTCTGTACAAAGTCGATGGGTCAGAAGTAAATTGACCCACCCCAGAGTCACTCTGGTGACTGACAATTTGGTACAATGACGCACATGTGAGTTACTATTTCATATGTCAATGAATCACCTTTGACTGCCATTGCTGAGGGTGAGTCATATAACATTATTTGTTCTCAGTCCTTCTCATTACTTCCTCAGAAAAAGTTGTTTTGCTAGCTTGTGGAAAGGTATTTTGGGACAAATAGGCCTATTTAACAGTAGCTTGTGCAAGCTAGCAAAAAATAATTGTTAAGCTTGCGCTTGCATTTGTCCCAAATACTAGCAAGCTAGCAAGCTTGCATTTGTCCCATATACTAGATTGCTGCAAGGATGCAGCAAGCTTGCACAAGCTAAAAATTGTTAGCTTGTTGCAAGCTTGGGGCAACCTGTTTTTTTAATGTAAGGGCTTTTTTTCACATTAGGAACTTTTGTAATTCCTAAAACATATATTTTGAAAATATATCAATTCTCAGTCAAATATGTGATAGATCAACGGTCTCATTTCTGTATGTTGTTTCAAGTTCAACATAATAAATTGAGACTATGACTATGAATGTCACCAGAATATAGGCAGCTGCGCTCCGCGAAAGGGCTGACAAGTACATTGTGTTTAATGTCAATTCTGCACATACTATAGCTTTAAATGGATTAAAATCTAAATATCTGAAAGAAGAAAATGTAGCTAGTAATTTGCATAGTATTCCTTACAGAAAAAACTAGCTTGCGCAAACTTGCTGACCCTTGCACAAGCTTGCTGCAAGCTAGTATTTGGACAAATGCAAGCTGGCTAGCTTGCATAAAGTAACATTGCTGCAAGCTTGCTGCAAGCTTGCTGCAAGCTTGCAGCAACATTGTTTTTCTGTGAGGAAAGAAACAAACATCATAGGATTTCCGACCATCAATACAACAAATAAACTATGATTAAGTGTTTATGAAATCTTTATGGACAATTGGACATATTTGTCCCTCTTTTCGCATGTGACGTATGTCAATTTGTATTACCTTTGTATATCAATTCCGCATACTGAAGAATGTCTTTGGGACATGATTAAATGTCAAAGAAAAGTAATAAATACATTTCCGTAATAAGTTTAAAATCTTACATTTTTTTCTCTTCAACAAGGTATAATTGTACTAATATACCTCTCAGAATCAAAATGAAAAGTAAGTTGACATCGATTTTCTCAAAACTTATCTTTTCCTACATTCATCATTATGCAAAAAGGGGGACGATATAGAGGAAACATCTAATGTAGCTAAAGTTCAGAATTTAAAGCTCTTTTGGATGAATATAAAATATCTACCTGTCCATATAGCTTCAAGTTTTCTGCATGAAACTGAATACATAGAGGACTGTAGGCAAGAAACACTATAGGATTTTCCAATCCATCAATACAACAGATTAGCTATGTCTAGTGCTTATAAAATCTGTATGGATAATTGAGAACACATCTACTGTAGCTAAAGTTCAGATTCTAAAGATCTTTTGGATGAATATAAAATATCTACAGTACCTGTCAATATAGCTTCAAATTTTCTGCATGAAACTGAATAAATAGAGGAATGTAGGTGGCAAACATCATAGGATTTTCCAACCATTAATTACAACAGATAAACTATGTTTAGTGATTATGAAATCTTTATGGACAAATAAAAGAAACTTTTACTGTGCATAAGTTTTAAAATCTTTTGAAAATCACATAGATAACATAACAAACCTATCAAAAGTGTGACAGGTTGGTGAACCCGCAAAGCTGTGAATGACAGGTTGGTGAACCCAGAAGAATGACACTGCGCTATGGCCAGAGCTTTGTGGAGCCAGAGGAATGACACTGCGCTATGCAGACCAGAGCTTTGTGGAGCCAGAAGAATGACACTGCGCTACGTTGTTATGGGGCCCAAGCGGTAAATTCCCCACAGGTCTCCAGAACTCTAGTTGAGCCACTGCCTATTAGAATCAGTTATTGACCACTGTACAACTTTTTTCAATTTGAGTATATTTTATAGGCATATTTTTATGCAAATTTGTGAAGTATGAATATTCAGTAGACCCTATAATTTTTTATGTAACTTCAGTGGCAATCCTCTACTACATTTCTATTGCTGGAAAAAATCTACGGTTCTGGTAATAATAACCGCAGGAAAATCAGGAATTCGCAGGAAAATCAGGAATTTGCAGGAAAATCAGAATTCGCAGGAACAAATTTTCCCTCATTATTTTCTTTATTAGATTTCTTGAGTAAACAACAGTTTATGTGGTAAATATATGTTCTAAAAACATCCCCCATATAATCATGCGATAAATATTACATTAAATTGCAAAGAGGATATCATATAAAGATGTATTTACTTCATTAAAATTATTTCTGTCACGATTTTTCGTGGGAAGATTTCCGACATCTTTATTCAGAACTGTGGAAAATTTCATAATTAATTCCAATGCTGCACACTCCTTTCTTGACTATCTTTACAATAACCCTCAATCAATCAATATCGAACCATAAAATATATTCTCATAAACTTAAGAGGCTGAAAAATGAAGGGAATTACTCTTAAAAGATTTGAGATGTTCTCCCATTGGAACACTACACATTTTACATACTGTATTTAAAGTATTAAGCGCCCTTGCTCTAATAAGCGTCCACCAAATATTTTTTGATTGTTAACATAATTCATTAGAATAATTTGAAAACTTAAAATACTTAAGTTTTGTTACATTCTCTTACAGAAAAACTAGGTTGCTGCAAGCTTGCAATAAGCTCACATTTTTAGCTTGCGCAAACTTGCTTCAACCTTGCAGCAAGCCAGTATTTGGGACAAATGCAAACTTGTTAGCTTACGCAAGCTAACAAAAACCTTTCCGCAAGCTGGCAAAAACTTTCTGGAAGCTAAAAAATATTTTTTGAGAGCTTGCGCAAGCTAATGTTAGTTTGCGCAAGCTAGCAAGCTTGCATTTGTCCCAAATACTAGCTTGCTGCAAGGTTGCAGCAAACTTGCACAAGGTTGCAGCAAGTTTGCGCAAGCTGAAAATGTTAGCTTTTCGCAAGCTTGCTGCAAGCTAGTTTTTTTCTGTAAGGGTTCTTTGCTTATTTTGCGTGTGATGCTCACAATGTTTTTGTGTCGGTTATTGTGCGGCTAGTACTGTATATAACCAGCTCATATTTAACATACAGTGCAATTCAAATAGCATGCTGTCCGCGGCCCTCGAACATGGGCATTTAACATGAAGAAACTTCGGGCCTAATAAGTGGGGCAATTTTATTTTTACAAGGGACCTGGGCGCTTATGATGGGATTTACATATTTGCAACTTGCAAATCTGTTAAAGGCCAAACATCATGTTAACAGTAATGGTAATATATAATAAAAGTCAACGTTTCTGATTGGTCATAACACAAATACAGACAACCAATCAATAACAGCCGCAGAAATGACTAGCATACTGTACTGTACACACACATAATCCATACAGTACGTACTTAATCAGAAACAATCCACAACCAGATGTGACGTGAAAGATATGAGCATCAATTTTTTTGAGATGAGATATTCTGCTTCTCAAATTCATAGAAACACTTTATGCAGAATCTAATTTGTTTCTTTTAACAGTTAACTGAAAATAAGGAAATGTTTGCACTTGTCCACAGATCTGTAAGAATAACACCCATATGAAAATAATCATGTGTCATAAATAAGTTTTCATCTTTACAGTTCAGGGCATTTTCATTTTCGATAACTATACAACTGCTGCATGAAAAGATTGAAAACTAATACTGAGTATGAGTGAAAGTAATTCTATAAAGGATTTCAATGTATAAAATCACAACAAATAAAAAAATCTCTTACTAATGAAATCTCTGTTTCAAAAACTCACATCTATATATCAGAGATTTGAACAATTCGAAGAAACCAGGTTTTTCAACATCATACATTTAACCGATCTTAGCAAATCCCTAATTATCCTATTACGGGTCAAACAAAGAAAATTACCATAAAGACTTCATTGTGTCTAAAAGAAAGTTAATATCATCAGAGAATTGTCATTAGACTTTCAATGCATGTCATCTCTTAACAATAAAATCTGTTTCAAAACCTCCATCTATATATCAGAGATTTGAACTATTCAAAGAAACCAGGTCTTTCAGAGGTCATACATTTAATTGATTTCACTCAACCCTAAAGTATCATATTAGGGATCAAATAAAAAATTATGGTCAAACCTTGCTAATGAAATAAAGCTTTTCAGAGTTCTATTACTAGTGACCTTCAATCACAACTGGTCTGGAAAGAAATGTATGACTCCGAGTTTTCAGAAAGCAGTCAATCATGATGATAATGAAAAAGCCATACACCATCCCCATTCCCATTGAAATATAATTTATGATCCATTTCTGCCGTTTTGCTTGCTCTCTGGTTTTCTGCTGGAGTGCAAAAATTACGTTGATCCAATAATCCAAATTGATATCAATTGAATAGTACTTACCAGATGAGCAAAGCAAATTCATTAGTTTCTGAGTTATTGTAGATCAAATTTTAAGGAATACTCAAATTAATTAATAATACTACAATTAATTTAAAGGAATTCTCGACATCTTTGCATAATCCTATGAATTTTGCCTTATAAATCAAGCTCATCATCATCTTGTGACCGTGGACAAGATGTTCTTCACAACTTGTTTCCAGACTTCACATCCGCCATAGCCACAGGGAGATCTTCAACCTAAGATTCCAGAGATCTTGTGCGGGTACGTTAGTTTCATGCTGTGTAAAGGCTTCCACAAGAGGATATGAGAAGTAGTTTTTCTTTGGTGAGGTGTGAGTGGCCAGCAAACTAAGCTCTTCATTTTGCTAGATGGATGGATATAGGGAAGAGCATGTCATATGTATGTTGCAGAGTGTAGTGCTGCTCCATGAGATTTTATGGACTCCTCTCAGCAGATTTGTATAACATCTGTCTAGCCATTTCATCTCTCTTGCTTTAATCAATAAGCTGCTGATGCCTTCCATAGACTATACGTCATTCCATTTGACTAGGGGTAGTTTGTTGAATACATAGACATTACAAATTAACAATTTTCCTTGAGTATTACTTCTGAAAATTTCTTTTCTTCACGATTTTTGACAGATTTCAGACAAATTTAGCTACTTGTAAGCTTGCAGCACCTTGCGACAAACTAACATTTTAGTCTGCGCAAGCTTGCTGCAAAAAGCAGCAAGCTAGTATTGAAACAAATACAAGCTTGCTAGCTTTTGCACAAGCTAGCAGAAATATTTGTTAGTTTGTGCAAGCTTGCAGAAAGTTTTTGCTAGCTTGTGCAAGCTAAAAATGTTAGCTTGTCACAAGTGAGCTGCTTTATGGGTAATGCTACCACTATGTATAGTATCTTTTGTATAGCACACACACTGTCTTCATGGGCAACTTGGGTGTCATTAAATCATACGTACACCACCCTTATAGAAAAACTAGCATTTCAATCATATACCCAAGTGGTTCTCCCAATTATGTAACTTCTTTGAAAAATAAAATGTTACCAAATCAGGCCAAAAACTTCAGAGCTATTAAAACGAAGAAAAATACACAAATTCAACCAAAAGAAGTGGGATTTTTTGTTGCTATTTCAGAGCTTAATTATATTTAAAAACAATTACTATTTTTCTTCTTCTTTTTCTCCAAACCATATTTGACTTCAGCAATTCACTAGCAACTCATTTTCTAGGCTGCCTTTCTATATCCCTCTATGACCCAAGCTGCATAGTTTGTTTTTAAAGTCTGTTGTTAAGACCCAATGGGACAACCTGGCATAAATCATTCATTTGAGGTGCACAGAGCCATCCCACCACCATAATTACACTTACTCTTCCATATACCAGGATGAAATGTTGGGAATGCCAGCAATTTTAAGTATGACTATGGGACAAAGGGATGCAATGTATTGCAGACTTGACTTTCATTCGGCAGCCTACTTTATTGATAGGCTCATGTCAGTCACCAAGATCAAAGTGTTATGAACTCTTCCATCACAAAGATATACATAATGTAACGCACCATAGGAAAATTACTTGACTATTTGAAATAAAATAAAAATCACTCTGAAGTGATTTTATTATGTCCTCATTCCATTTTCAGTGAAAGATCAAATTTTGTGCACCAGTCAACTAGTTTGCGTAATTAAAAATATATAATGAGTTTAATAGTTTATGCAGTGGTATGTTAATTGTTAAAAAATAGTGAGGGGTGAGGGAGGGGGGGGGGGAGGCTCACACTCCTCAAGTTCGATGCATGTATTCTAAGATCTTGCAAGTTACAATTCTATTGGATACTAAAACAGAGTAACTGAAGTTATTGTGATTCACTAAACTTTGAAAAATTGTAATCAAAATTTGAATTAAGTTTCAAATATTAACAATTCTTAAAGTAAGTGAGATTGTGAAATTGTTACTTTTACATCTAGTGGACTTCATACACCAGTCATTTCCATGTACTATGTATACATTTAAAAGTATATGGCAAGATAAAAAAACAAAAATCTGATGAAACAGCATTTAAATTCTTTAAATGGTCACAAAAGCACTCATAGTTTTTGACTTATGACAGCTCAAGTTTGTCAAACTTGTCAGCATGTGCAAAAGTGATGATAAATATTCAGGTCTCAAGATCAAATTTCTGCTCACAATTCTGACTCTACGAGGTCACAAAATACTATACAATTTGTGTTTAATAGGAATCTAAGTTCTAAAATGCTGTAAAACTTTTAAACCGATTTTGATGAAACATTTGCTTGGTCAGTGGCGGCAACAAGATTTTGGTCATGGGGGAAGGGGGAACCAGGGAAAATTTGTCTCATGGGGGGGAAATCCTAAAAATCGGACAAAATATGTCACGTTACAAACTTTTCTAGGAGGGGGGGGGGAAGTAGGGGAAAAAGCGATCTTGTGCAGTGGGACATGCCCCCGTAGTGCTGCCACTGTGCATGGATTGTTGGACTAGTATATCTTAAGCAATTTAAGCTCATGTTGCTGCTACCTGTCCATATTCCTTTAAAATATACAACATTGGATACAGTATCCCCAGTACAAAACATAATTACTTTAGAGTTATGTTTGTATACCCTTGCCAGGAACCCTAGCTTTGCTGTTTCACAGGAGCAGCCCACCCCACCACTTCATAAGAAAAAAATGTATTTTGTTATTTTATTTTTAGATTTTTTTTTTTTTGTAAACTTAATAATCTTAATTATTCTCATAAATGAAATACCTTACATGGATACAGAAGACAGAATGATAGCATAGTGAGCAATTGTCCTGTTTGGCTAATGACTGGTCCTTGTCAGTCAGAATAGCTTTATTCTGGATGTACAGTATGATTATAGCTAAAATCTCAGAGCTTCTTCACCAGGTGATGAGCCTTAAGGGGACCCCTGGACTCCACGCCGCAAAGACACAACGTTTCGCGCGCGCGCATTAATGTGCCCTTCAACAAGTCTAGCACCCTGCTTCTTTCTAAATCAAGCTAGGGGACTGCTTGCCCTCAGCCATGTCTGATATCACTTAATTTATATATAGTAATAGTTTATTACTTCATTCCCCTGTAAAATGATTTACATTGCTTCCGAATTTAGCTACGTCTTCCGGATTCTTATGCAAAAAGTCAATACTAATCATTACAAAATTAGTACAAAACAATTCGCAACCAGGTCAGAGTATTGATCCTTGCTAGCAAATGTTGCTGACTAGTTTAGAACTCCACACCAGACACTGCTGAAATTGAAACCTAAAACCAGCAAGTCACAAAATTTTAATTCTAAGAAAATTTCTAGGTAAAAGACATCTACGGGGATAAATAAACACTGTTAAATGGATGGGGAAAAGGCAAAAATGGATTGAAATTTGGACAGGAAAATTTGCCTGAGGTAAATAACAGCTACATTGTGCAAAATATGAGAAGAATTAGAGAAGCGCTTAGCAATTACTTTAATCATGAAAGATAGCCAGGAGAGTTGAAATGAAAACCATAAGTAAAATGCTGAATTTATGATATTAATGTTTATATGCATTTCATATGAATAATCAAATGAATATCAATGAATATTCAAATAAATAATCAATAAATAATCAATAAATAATTAAAGTAATCAATGAATAATTAAATAAATAGCCTAAACATAATCAATGAATAATCTAATCAATAGTTAATGAATAACAAAATAAATAATCAAATAAATAATTCATAAATAATGAAATAAATGGCCTAAGCCTAATCTATGAATATTCTATAATCAATCAACAATTAAATGGATAATCAATGAAAAATTAAATGAATAATCAACGATTAATTAAATGCATAATCAATAAATAATCAAATGAATTGTCAATGACTAATTAAATGAAAAATCAATGCATTTTGTTCCTATTTGAAAATGACAAATGCCTGAGAAAATTGTAGTAAAATGGGATAGGTGCTTGAAGTGTAAGAGGCTTAAATCATTCCAAATTGTTACTATTTAATTCATGAAGTTGGAGGATCTAGTTTGATTTGCCCAATGAGAACCAAACAGATAAAAAAAGAGGAGAAAGGGATGTTAAAGGAAAATCAAATATCTTACAACATTGCAGTCACTATCATTCTATAGTTTCCACCACTGCAAATGTTTCAACTTATGGAGAAATAAATATGAACAAAATAAGTATTGATTTTTTGAAGAAACAAAATTATCCTTTAGAGCAGTTCTGTGAACTCTCCAGAAAATGTTTAAGGGCTGAGGCTGATGTTAAATCAAACTTAATCGAGAATGCAGTATTCAATAAGTGGGTGATTAAAACTAACAAAGAGCTTCCACACATGGAGAGCTGACGGTCGTAAAGCGTAGCCTCCCGCAAAGAAACACCGACAAAAACCCCTACACGGCTTTAACTTATTCCTCTGCAGATTCACTCAACACCCTAATCCCATGGGCCCCATAAAAGTCCCTTTCCAACAATGTGTGTAGCTGCTGAGAGCGCTAGAGCAAGCCAGCAAATGACGTCATTACTATACTCGGGTCATTTTGAGGTGACCTGTGCCTTAGGTTATACGGCTGCGCAGTGTGTATTTTGCCACAGTTTCTCAATGAAAGTCATGTGCAGTTGTAGAGCAAGTCGTTACAAAAGTACTGGAAAAAACCCAAAATCGATCGCATTTTTTAACGGTAAGTTATCTTAATATTATTGGTGACATTTATGGTTACTATTTTAAGCAAATTTAGGAAAATAGCTTTCCTAAATTGTGTTTTTTGGGTTATTTCCTGCAGGTTCCTGCAAATGACACTGGGTCAAGTTGGCTTGTTTACCTTTCTTTATGCACTTCTGACAGTGCTTGTATGTGTGCAATGTTGTCCAATCGAGAAAATCACACTTTTTTGTCTGATTTTCAGGTGGTTTCCATTGCAACTACTTTTTACCCAGTGTTATATTGAAAAACGTTTGGAAATTGTTGAATAATTGACTCTTAAAATGGTAGGAATAAGATTAAAAATCGAAGGCCAAGAAAGTGATACTGATACTGGTCCTAGGACTGGTGTTAATACTGCAGTGCTAACTTTTTCAAGATAGTGTGCCAGGATAGGCCTTGGGCCTAACTAAGAAAACAACAACTTTGACCCATTCTAGGCCTAGGCCCTAGGTCTAAAATAATTGAAGCTACATATGGTAATCGAATGCAAGATTCTTTTAAAAATTACTACAGTTGTGATGCACTGCAGTAATGTGGCTCAGAAGTTTGTGCAGGCTAAGGCAAAAGAATTTTCCATTAATTTATTTTCATTTAGCCTACAATGATTCAATAGGCGTAGGCCTAGGCCTACCCTTTTTTTTTGTATGCAATATTTTGGCTCTAAATTTAAAATTGTTGAAAGAATTTGCATATCATCTTTCTATGATGTGTTACTGCACTTCATGGCATAAAAATAAATCACTTTAGGTTTAAAATGATAGAGAGGCGTACTTAAATAGTTTCAGGCTGTAATTTTTGTGTCATGCTCCATTTACTCTATTATGATACATAAACAAAAATAAGCATCATTTTATAGTTAAGCTAGCTTAGTACAGCTGGTGGCCTTGCGACTTTGCTGCCTAGCCGGCAGGGATATGCCATAGTTTGGACATACATAATAAGTTCTTCCAACATGAATAGGCATCATTCTTTTATTAAGAGTAGTACAATGCTGCACCGTGCAACTTTAGTGCTACTGTAGTAGTTATCATTCTACTAAATCATATGATAAATAGGCTAAGTTTCTGGCCATTACTAAACTCTTACCACTCTGTGAGCACAGAATTTGTACATACTGTAAAGATGATAAATCACTCAGTATTTTGCCTCACTATTTTCTTTATTTCAGATGGAGATGTATCATCTCATTTTAAGGTCTCTTCGTCATCTCTGCAAAACAAAATTTAAAAAGCATAACCTGGAAGGCTTGAGGTAAGCATATATTTTTTTTTGTAGCTTTATATTCACTTTCATGTGTATGTTTACTAAAATAATATCCAATCGTCAGCTTTCAGGACATATGTTGGTTGCAACATGGGCAAGGGAATTTAAAGATCACCCCTTGAGTGTATTAACACTCTTTTGTAGGATTGGTGGCATATCATTATTTGGACAATTGATATTTTCCTTAAGAAAGGATTTTCAATTCCTGGAAGTCTTCAATTTAAATGCATCTTCTTAAAACTAACAAGGTGCTATGTCTCAGAAGGTGAAAAATAAAGTGCTAGAAAACATTTTCTGTGCTATGCTTGCAGGGTTTGCTTCAGACTGATAATGGATTTGAATATGTGTAGCCAATATTTACTTCTACTGGTACTTGTTATAAACAATTTCTATAGCATTAACAATGACATATTTTGATATGACTCCCTTTTGTTTTAATTTCAGTGGTTGGTGAAGGACTTCCTCAGCTTTTTGTCAGAATGGCAAGCAGAGATCAGGAGCTGTTGGTATCAGTAACAAGGAGAAGCAGAGGTACATAAGCTGTGTCACATCAGAAGGATTTCTTGAACAATTGTGTTAAAGATTATTTTGTTTAAAAAAATGAATTCCTATGGATGCTTTTTGCTGTTTGGATGCTTTCTGCTGTTTGGATGCCTTCTGCTGTTTGGATGCCTTCTGCTGTTTGGATGCCTTCTGCTGTTTGGATGCCTTCTGCTGTTTGGATGCCTTCTGCTGTTTGGATGCCTTCTGCTGTTTGGATGCCTTCTGCTGTTTGGATGCCTTCTGCTGTTTGGATGCCTTCTGCTGTTTGGATGCCTTCTGCTGTTTGGATGCCTTCTGCTGTTTGGATGCCTTCTGCTGTTTGGATGCCTTCTGCTGTTTAAATGCCTTCTGCTGTTTGGATGCCTTCTGCTGTTTGGATGCCTTCTGCTGTTTGGATGCCTTCTGCTGTTTGGATGCCTTCTGCTGTTTGGATGCCTTCTGCTGTTTGGATGCCTTCTGCTGTTTGGATGCCTTCTGCTGTTTGGATGCCTTCTGCTGTTTGGATGCCTTCTGCTGTTTGGATGCCTTCTGCTGTTTGGATGCCTTCTGCTGTTTGGATGCCTTCTGCTGTTTGTATGCCTTCTGCTGTTTGTATGCCTTCTGCTGTTTGTATGCCTTCTGCTGTTTGTATGCCTTCTGCTGTTTGGATGCCTTCTGCTGTTTGGATGCCTTCTGCTGTTTGGATGCCTTCTGCTGTTTGGATGCCTTCTGCTGTTTGGATGCCTTTTGGATGCGTTCTGCTGTTTGGATGCCTTCTGCTGTTTGAATGCCTTCTGCTGTTTGGATGCCTTCTGCTGTTTGGATGCCTTCTGCTGTTTGGATGCCTTCTGCTGTTTGGATGCCTTCTGCTGTTTGGATGCCTTCTGCTGTTTGGATGCCTTCTGCTGTTTGGATGCCTTCTGCTGTTTGGATGCCTTCTGATGTTTGGATGCCTTCTGCTGTTTGGGATGCCTTCTGCTGTTTGGATGCCTTCTGCTGTTTGGATGCCTTCTGCTGTTTGGATGCCTTCTGCTGTTTGGATGCCTTCTGCTGTTTGGATGCTTCTGCTGTTTGGATGCCTTCTGCTGTTTGGATGCCTTCTGCTGTTTGGACACCTTTCATAAGCATGATACCTCAGTTTTAGAGTGTGCCATAGAAAAGGTACTGTGTGTGATATAGACTGAACCACACTCTACCATATTGTGTTCTATTTAACGTCTAATTGCTCCTTCGACCCTCTTTGGATCACAAGTAATTTACTAACTTGGACCTTCTCATCATTAACAATGTTGAGTTGTATGAAAATGAAGAAAATTTAAAAATCATTCAAATTTAGGAAAATCCCATTCTTCCTTTCTCCTCCCCCTTCCACCCCTTCTCCCTCCCACCCCTCCCCCTCCCATCTCCTCCCCTTCCCCTCCCTCCCATCCCCTAATAATAATTTAAAGTAATAATAAATACATAAATAAGTATATAAATAAATAAATAAATAAATAAATAAAAGAAAAAACTCATTGTGTTTTTTTTCAAATCAATGTCACAGGTTTCATATACTGAGGTTTATTGAAGAAATCAGCATTAGAAACCCAAGTTACAACAGTTGTTGTTCTCTTTTACTTTCATAGTGAACTCATTTGTTGAAATTACAAAGGAATTGCTGCAAGTACGTGAGACATGTGCTAAGCAACAAGTTCAACCAGGAACCCATTGAAGAGTTATTTGGTAAACAACGTGAAGCCAGAGGTTTCCATGACAACCCAACATTGGAGCGTTTTGACATCACATGCTAAACCAATGTTGTTGCAGGTAGAAGTTTATTTGGGACGTTAAAAGGCAATGTAGCTGTCAGTCAACCAATTGAGGCAGAAATAAATGATGAGCCTCTGCCAAACAGGAAAAGGTAGTCAAATATCAGATAGGACTAATATCAGATCATGGAGTTAAAAAAGATGAACTGCATTAGCTCTTCTGTAAATTATTTTCCCAATATCATTATAGATCTGATGTTTATACAAATCCGACTGATTTTGTTATCATACTAGTAAGCTATCAACAATTACAGTAGGAATCTGGTTTTGAAAAAGTTGCTTGACATCCTGATGCTTATTGTGCTTCATGCTTATAACACCACTTCCTCAGCGATTATTGATTGGATTAGTAGTCCTATGTGCAAATATCTTGGGGTTCGCAAACTGAGACAGCTTCAACCCCGTTCTGTATGTAAATCATCACTAAAAGGGTTGAATTATTGCATTCACAAAAGCTTGACTGAGCAAGCAAAAAAAAAAAACTACATATTGATGGTATGGCTTTTGCTTATGCTTTTCTTGGTTCTTGCTATTTTTTCAGTTGTAAGGCAGTTTTATTAAGTATTATGCAGTCAGTGTCTTGTGATAATTATTTACTGCACATAAATAGTTAACTTATGTGTATCTTGTTGATTTAGATGATAAATGCAAGAGTGTAATGTAAGGTTTATGTATAAGTTTATTGGCTTTCACCTAAATTGTGTCTCAAATCTTTATACCTGTTCGTTCTTAATTTGATAGGGAGGTTTTATGGAAACTTACCTCAACTGATTTCAAATAAAATATTTAATTTGGCTATTAGTCTTAAACTTTTCAGATTTCATGGCAAATGTTATCGGTATGGTAATGTAGAGAAAGATGAATATTTACAGATAAACTCAAGGTAAATCAAAAGGGAAATCTAATTACACACAACAAAGGCACACAACAGAACTTGATTTAATTTGGTTGGTGATGCTAGTAGGTGCCTTTGGAAATGTAAACACTAAAGATTTCATTAACATTTGCAGAGCAACTTAGTAAATGCTATATGCTATAAATAAATGAGAGTCCACTTTTATTGTTTCAATTATAATATTATGAAGTTGAGGTTGAGAAGCTTTGAAGAGAGACAGGTAGAGTTGTATTACACGTGGGCAACAACTCACTGTTTGATTTATTTGTCAGGTAAAATACAAGTTGCATGCACTTTATTCCAGGAAAGAAGTAGGTATTTAAGGTCTTCAACAACTAAGAATTCAGCTAACAGGTTCAACAGTAATTTGTCTGTAACCTATTTTCTTCTGTTCACTGTACAAAATTGGAAATATTTATTATGAGAAAATGTCAGTTTCATTTATAAGAGAATTTAGTTTTATGTCATATGATGTATTTGAAAATGTATTTGGAAACGATCAACATATTTAACTCTGCTTATGTTTAGTCTTTCTTTGTAACACTTAACATGATTGGTTTGTGGGTGAAATGCATATCATAATTGGATACCTTTGGAATGATTAGTTTATATTTTTCCTGGTAAGAAGTACTGCAAAATTCATAAACTTTTATTTTGCATTTATAAAGATTAATCTTGATACTTGAGTATTCTTCATATTTTTTGCAAAAGTTGATCATATTTCAATCAATCTTGTTTTGAATACTGGATTTGCTTTCTATTGTCCTTTTTGGTGTTGGTAGGGGGTGGGGATTGATGATGACTTGTAAATTTACACCTAGCTGTTATATACTGTCTTTAAGGTAATGAGGTAACGCCTTTAAGGCAATATTTTCACAGAATCCTGAATTACATACAGTCACTTTTCCAAGGCTACCAAACAAATAGAGCTTTCAGGGGCCTAGGGCCCCTATAGGCTGAATTTGAGGGGCAGATAATTACAACTGTGGAAACTGTTGCAAAGTACAGTAGTTTTCATATTCACATTTGGAGAAAGAGTTTCACCAAAAATCAATATATTTTGATCAATATTATTGGATGACAAATTGCAAGCAGGGAATCCTGCACACAAAAAGGACGAGGGTGAAAATCTTAAAGAAGGTAATATTTATGATGCCACTAGGGCTTTAAAGGATTAGTTCAGTGGTCAAGCATGTTTATCTTATATGAAAGAGGACTTTAAAAGAAACAAAATGGTATAAAAAGCATTCAAAAATCTTATTCCGTTAAGGAGATATTTGGGTTTAAAGTTTGGTATCATTTGTGTAGAAATGACTGAAATCAAGACTAGTTTAGATGTCATAACCTCAGATACCTCAAAGTCTTTATGTATTCAATCATGTTTTGTCCTGCAATTTTGTGTTTTATAAACCATGGGATATGTCAAAAAAGTAGTTAAACGCAATCTGAAAACTGAGGGCTTATTTTAGGAGGTCCCCCAAAAAATCAAATGCTTATCTAGCATGCAACGGTATAGCAATTTTTTGCTTAATGGGAATATTCAAGTGACCTCTGCCCTCACGTCGCCTGTAGGCTATGAAGGCATGAAGTTTATCGATCAATTGTGGATAATATATCTCTGAAAGTAGGAAAAACGAGCGCACTCACTTTTCAGTCTCGTGCTCCTTTAAACTTGAATATCTCCCTAACGGAATAAGATAATGCTTTCTTCACCATTTTGTTTCTTTTGAAGTCCTCTTTCATATAAGATGGACATGCTTGACCACTGAACTAATCCTTTAAATGTCAGTACAATGCTAATGCCAAGGGTGTAAAAAGCCTTCTATTAAAAGAATATATATATATTTATGTTTGTGCAAATGTTTCTGTCCAAATAAAAGTCAAGCATTGTTATAATAGAATATGACAGGGTTCATCGGCATTAATTATAAATTACTACTAAACTATTCAAAGGTTGTTACATGTTGGAGAAAAGTTGAAGCCCTAGCATCATTTTGTCTATGGCAGGGAATAACTACCACAAAACACACACTGACAAAGCAACTTGTTTTGTAAATTCACAGGGCAGGAAAGAAAAACACATTACATCAAAGAATATTGCAGAAATTTGTGTTTACAAAATAAAAGCTTTAAGGATATGTGTGAAGTAACACTTCAAATCCCCAGCACCCAAAACCCAGCTCTTTAATTTCATTGAAAGTAAATCCCTTTTAACCCTGAAAATTTCATGGTCATGAATTCGACAATAAATTTACTGGTATCTGGACTCCATAGAACAAGCATGATGACCTGTATACAGAAGTAACAGTGGAGCAGAGATCGCGATAATGACAAATTTGTTGTATATTACGCCATGACTGATATTTCTTACGACACAGGTTGTACCTGCGTCATACGATTTAGATATAGCATGTGGAATTTTACGCCAGTTTTATATTAATATAAATGAAAATCATGAACATCAATACCTCTCTAATGCGATTCAAAGTTTTATTTCACACAAAAATGATTTTGAATTACTCATAAATAAAAGAAAAATGACACAACTATGAGACTAACGGCCAAATGATTCAACCTGCCCGTAGTGCTGCACATAAACACATATAGGCTAGTACATAGACCCTATGCATGATGTA
>JAIGNY010001951.1:955000-967500 GCA_020152595.1 Chiridota heheva | reverse complement strand
AAAAGTAATTTAGCTGTGACCAAAGTAGATATTTGATGAAATGATTGTTATTACTCACTTCTGTATAATCTTTTCACTTGAGAATCGTGGATGATTTGATCATGGACAGGCTAAGCACTTTCACTTTAAGGCACACATGCAATTTGCCTGTTATTAGGCATAAAGACAATCATCAAATTAATGAAGAAAACAAATGCAAAAATGAAATCAATTCAAATATGACCAGCTTTAAAAATTATTGTGTAAATAAATCAAAAGATTAATTTCTTCCAAATTTATTTTGATTGGTAACTTCACTTAGTTTTACTGTTTTACTTTGACAACTTTTGTTTATTTCATTATCAAGTTTTGCACACATTTGCATTTAATTGGCACATTAGCTCTTAGAATCACAGGAGATTCAAAATGTGACTACTATTTTTGGTATTTGTTTTTCAAAATGATTTTCATAACTTTCCTTTCGTTTTGTATCACTACAAGGTTGGTTTATATGAATGCTAAGACTTTAAACTTTTGAATAAAAAAAATCAAAATAAAGAAAATATCGACATGAATATGCAAATTTGCAAATCTTAGGCTTCGAGTTTGTATTTTTTCTTGTAAAAATGAAAATGGAGGATTTTTAAGCATAGGCCTATTAAGATTGTTTGTGAAATTTTAAATGATACCAGTCTGAATTTTTTTCTTGAAGCACAACCTACAAAAACAATGAAAATAAACCAAAAATTAGTCACCGCTGTAATTGCTTGCAAAAAACAAAGCCATGCCTCCAGTGTGTTATTTGAACCCGGGGTGCCCACACAGTAGTCCCACATGTTACCGCTTGACTAAATTGCATATGTTCTTCTGTGATAATTTGTTTTCATACTTAAATATCGGCATAAAAATAGAGGGGGTAGCTGCTCTTTTTAAGTTCAATCATAATAATTGATAGCTTGTGAATTGGGCGTTCTCACGGTATATACTCATAGATGAGTTAGTTGTATCGCGATAGGAAGCTTCTATATTTTTCATAACTTTTGCCCCCAAAAAGATATTGATGATAGGGGCAATCAAAGAGTCGATCGGAATTATATGCATTGATGTCTTTGTAAGTTCCTCAAATGTTTTCAGGCAAAAGCAAGGTCTGGAAGCATGTATGGTAAGTCTTTAAAAAAAAATCATTCTTAGTTAAATTTTGTACATTTCTTGAATTTTCTTTGTTTCAACCAACCTTTTTTCCAAAATCTTCAACATAACCCCATCAAGATGTTACACTTCCTAAAAGAACTTACTCACGCTCTTTCAAATGATACCAGAATTACTACTGTGGGCCTATTTGACAAAGTAAAATCATTTTTTGAAAAGTGCATGTCAAATCGGTTGTGTCACGACCGCGTGGAAATAGGCCTAAAAAAATTGTGTGTTTGCCCTTTATTGTGGAAAATTGTAAGATAGGGGCGGGTGGAAAAAGGTTTTTTTTTCTCCACAGATCACTAAAATGAAATATTTCCTGACAGTACTTCACTTCATTTTCAGATTCTTGGTTCCTTTTATTATGGTCAGTTTTTATGACTTACTAATGCTTTTTGTGTGGTTCTGGATTTTCTTTCCTTTGCCTGACACACTTGTTACAAACAGGCAGGACAACTTTGTATTCTATCAGTCAATCACAAGCTCTTGTGGGCGGTGGGCTTCATTTTCTCCACAGAAACAGTCAACAAGCAAAAGTGGTGCTATGCCAATTTGTGGGGATTTGTAGGGAATTTTACGAAGTGTAGGGATTTTTTGAAGAAAAAAAACTCTTTTAAAAAACGCTGCCCCTATATTTTAGGAAGTTAGAAGCGGTGGAGGAGCTCATACAAACAACCTACATATGGATTTTACTATTAAAGAAAATCAAATTCATAAGTGCTATGAGACTGCAACGCATCACAATTTCCGACAAACATTTGAGGTGACTGAAAACTTCTCAATTCGAGTTTTTGTGATGTCACAGTAATGTGCGTAAATCTGAACAATCAGTTTGTCAGTAAAAACAAAAGCATTTTATCATTACAGCCAGTGTGAAATCGGTCACCTTTAGAGGTCTAAATCTCTACCTTCGCTTTGGTAATTTTGCAGGAAATTGTTGCAAATGTAAAGGATATATCGTAGAAAAAATCATTTTGAAGTTTGAAATATATGTATCGTGCATACATAGAATAAAGCGTGGTAATGACTTGTGTGCAAATCGTAGCGCGTTTTCACCAACAAAGAGTCCCGGATGTACAAAATGCCCGGATGACAGAATACTCAAATATCTTCATTCAACTTCAAAAAAAGAGTACTGTATGTTTAAAATACAGGGCTGACTGCAGCTCCCTGATATTTACTATGAGTGCATCAGTCTGGGGTATGCATATAAATATCCACTGACAATGAGTAATGAGCTAGAAACAGGAACCTGTATAAATAACAGTTTTCTGTTTGATGAATGAAAAGCCTCTGACCATGGGGATGGAGTAAGCTGAAATGTCCCCCACTACAATATCTACCCACACACATCACATTTTATCACGCACTAAATATCCAAATGATCCACGTGGGAACTTTACTACATGGCTATTAATAGAGATGATGATACTATGGACGTCTAGGAAATAAATTAATAATTCACATTTGTTTGCTTATTCTGTCTGCTTTGGCAACATTGAGAATAAATCTCAAGTGCAATCAATTTAGTTACTGCAAGCTACCATGAGACACATCTAATTTCAGCTAACTTTGTAGAGGAGAAAGATAACCCAACTGGTCTGGGTGGTTTTACATAGTAGCCACTCATGTGCAGTGACTATTTAGAGCAGTGACCTTGGTTATCATTCTTATCGCATATCCCTGTTTACAAAAATGCCTTCAGAGTATTTGCATTGTCATGACCAGTGCAATAGATCCTGGTACTGCTCTACCTTGATTATTTGGTTTATTCCATTTTTACAACAGGTACATTTCTGAATCAAGCGAAAAAAATATATGTAAACTTTAGTAGTTTTTATGCGTTTGAAACAATCTAGCATGGAAATTTTATAAAAAGATTAATGTTTAGGCTTCGTGTTTTTTATACGCATTTAATGCACTGTTCAAAGGACTTTGCACTCGTGAATGACCCTAAAAGTTAGGCCATTCCACTTGAGCTAAAAGTCCTTTGCCAAGTGCATTGAATGTGTATATAAACACTACCTCAAAATTAATCTTGAATTACAGTACAGACATCTTATGCTGCTATGTTCAGGTGGCAATTTCCCTGTAGTAATGTGTACTGGTACCCAGAAGAAAACCTATAAGAGGTGGGAGGAGGAAGGGGGAGGGGGAATTAACCTCCTGAAAATTTGTTTTCGATAGGCAACATAAATTAGCTTTTAAATGTTATGTTATAAAATTCACATAAAGTAGCTGCAAAGTATTTAGGAACTGTAGTATTTCTATATTGATTTTCCTCTTGTAATGGATTTCATATAGTTTGTTGATGTTTAACTGCACCGCGACAGTCAGAGTCAAATGTGCCACTTTCATATGTTTGAAAGGCAACCTGGCATATCTGCCTTTGTAGACCTCAAATCATTTAAGTTTTAAAACATGCAACCCAAAGTGTTAAGATCTGCATGACAACAAAACCAAATGCTTGGCATCATAAACTTCCAAAATACTCCAAAACAACAGGATTAAAGTCTAGCTGATATCGTAGAGTGGGAGAAATGCAGGGACGTATTTCAGGGATGTATTTTATGGGAACAAATCAAATAATTCTGGCAACCTCCCATCCCCTCCTCCATTTTCAGGTGGAACTTTAGAAAAAGAAGGAAAATTAATGCCTTTAAGGAGAATTATAAGCCTGATGGGAAAGATATGGTTTTTAATGACTTTATCTGTTCTCCTACCCAGTATACATCTACAAGTCATTACACACACATACATATCCCACACTAAGCTAAAGCTTAATCCATCCGAGCCATTAGGCTAATAAAGCCGGCGCTTATTCCCGGTTTCAATGTCGCAAGCGGATGAGAGCACATGACTACCCCTGGACTGAATGCAAGTCCATCACAGATTAACTCTCTGGCAGTGCTGATTCTCATTTTACATCTGATTGGACTAAAGCAATTAGAGTAAAGTGTCTTGCTCAAGGACAGGATGCAGTGCTCACAACGGAACTCCAACCCGGTACCTTTCGAATACGAGCATGACTTCTTAACCACTGAGCCGCTGCACCTCTCTACATATCCCATACCTTTTAATTTTCTATGCACATTATTCAACATAGCCATTTAGTATGCAGTATTATAAGCATACAATATGAACAATATAACCTAATCATAAAATGAAACTCATTTTCCATTTCATGATATTTTTTCAGCCCCTCCAATAATTCTTGGTGAACATATGTTAACACATTACCCAACCTAATTAGCTCCTCCCAATATTGTTATCACATGTCACCTGATCTCATTAGCCCTCCCCCCCCCTTAAATATGAACGCCCATCCGCCCCTGCTTTGTATTTTCACAACACATACGAAAGAAAAAAATTATGTTAATAATTCATGTCAACGACTAACAGAATGGAACTCAAAATCAGTTTTTTAATAAAATTTGATAAGATTTTTTATCACTTTAAACAAGCTATTTAAAATCTCTATCAAAGTTCTAAAGAATGATCTTGGAACTGAATGCAAACATAATAAATCTGCTTTATGAGTGATTGATGCTTATCAGAAAATTGTTTACACATTTAGTAAAATCACATTGTTTTCTTTCTTCCACTTGAGACTGAATTTGTCAGTTTTGTTTGCTAAAAAATACTCAAATTTCTTTCAGAATATGCAAATATATTTTAAATATTAAGTAAATTATTGCACTACATAAGGCTTTAACGTTAGTATAGTACAGCATCAGGAGAAATATCACAAAATGGCGAGGCCCATGTCACAAAAAGTTCCTAATTTAAGGATTCTTTTGGTTCCTTATTTTAGGACCTCTCATGGACTGTATATTGCCTGAGTATATTTTTTTTCTCTCTCTAATTTTCACAAAATGAAAAATTTGGAGTTTAAGGTCTATGGATAATGTAGCAATTTCTACACTGGTTGAAAGAGCTACTATGATGTTTCTTTAATCAAATTTAGAGCAATTTAGCTTATGTTGTCTACATATTAAATTCAATATAGATTTATAGGAGCAATCTCGGCACAAGGACATTCAGTTCTAATTTTGTAATAGGTTCAAATATCAACAAATTACTACACATGCCTTCTCTCATCCTATATTCCACACTCAGATCTCTCTAGGTGCCGAGTCTGGAACAGACAATGGTGATCATGGCCCTACAGTCACTTCTGTTTAGAGCTAAGCGTATAAACTTATTATTACTTACGCTGTTGTTGGTTGCCTAGTTGTTTAAGCTTTAGAGATATTTGACTCGCTGTCTTCCTCTGTTTCTTTTGCCGTCAATTTTCCCACATACTGCAAGCTGTTCCAACCCACCCTCCCGATATCATGCCAAAAAGTCTCTCTTCAAGCCTACCTGCACCCAACACCTGAGTTAATCCTGAAAACTCAGGTATAACAATTACCAACCCAACTTCCTGTTCAGTGTATTCTGTTTCCACTCCAAACAATGATTGTTTATCTGCATTCTAATGCACGCCACAGACACGTAGCCTAAGGCTATTTGTGTGTACTAGATTACAGAAAGCCAGTGCAGAGTAATCAGGGCACTTTTGCGATTGAAATCACTCATCCGTGTTAGGTGTCTTGGTGGCAGAAATTTGTTTGCAAACTGGTGATAAAAATAGCTGTGTATCATATGCCTGAGGTGATGTGTGCATTAACTGTGAATTATTGACAGAACGTTTCTCCTAAGGAAAGATATTGCTTCATGTGCCCAAAAAATTCCATCAGTCTCCTTCTGATGGCAATGAGTAGGGACCTGTCCATGCCTGAAGCTATCAGGACAGCATCATTTGTTTTCCTTTCTGTCAAAGACATCTTCAACATTCTCCTACTGAACCACATTTCTGTTGCTTCTAATTTTTTCTTGCTGTCACTGGTAATTGTCCAGCATTCACAGCCATAGAGAAGAGTAGACCATACATATATAATCCACAGTATGTTAATAATAAATAAACACTCTCCTTCAAGCGGTCATGTGGTCCCATGGATAAATCCATAGCCTTCGGGCAATTTGTTTTTGTGCCAAACGTAACAAGTACAAATCTCATCAAATCAACAATTAATTTTTTTTCATATTTTTTTTCTTCTTCTTTGATTTGAATTTTTTGAACCTGACTAACCTTTTGGTATGTCTAATTTACCAGTTTACGGTTTAAACACCTATTAAACTAATGATGAATTCATACAGGTTTGTTGAACTCTGCACGCTGTGTCATGTTACCACACATACTGATAAATACACATGTATAATATGGAATACATAATATACGCTTCTCTGAATCTTTCAACGATTGTAATATGTAGGCCCTAGTCAATTTTTGAGGACGTGGGAAAGTACTGCTCCTGTACGTACTGACATCATAGCGATTTGTTTTGAGAGAGAGAGAGTTGAACATACAATTACAATGACGGGGTCGTCGCCTGCGTATTCGCTTATGATAGTACAACTGCTATCACGAAACGCTTAATACGACACAGACGAGAACACAGGTACGACGTACGGACAGACATAACATTGACAACCAAGTCACTGTCCACGGCCTTTGATAACCAGTTGTGGTACACTGGCGTGTCTACCCAACCCAGGCTTGAACCCAGGGCCTCGTGGTCTGTAGACAGGTATAATAACCGCTACACCACAGTAGGTAGATGATTTGTTTTGAGATTTGTTTTGAGATGTGATCGCCTCTTTTATATAATTGCACCATCTTTCCACTGGCATAATTTGATTACAGATCTAATACTAAAAACTTAATTGGTTATATTTATGACATCCACTGATGAAATTGGATGCCGGTAAAAACAATCTTTGACTGAAGGAAACTGTAATTTGCAGCTAGGTCGAATTTATAAGTTCATCTGGACTCTAGGAAAATGAGAAGACTTTCATTCAATAGAAGCATTAGAGACATGACGTGAAACACATCTAATGGTATACTGACACCTCTAACCTTTTCTGCTTGAGCCGGACTGAACATAGAGGTTAAAGATGTGTTTGCGATAACATCGCAGATTTCTCGCAATCATTAAGGAAAATTGAAAAACAATAGTGACGTTGTCAGCGTGGCGTAGTTCTCTTCTGAATTCATTCGTTGGATGATACCTTTCCTTTAATATAACCCTGCCCATCTGAAAGTTATTGGAGACATATTAATATAAACAACCTAGTTTAATGCTCTTCTCCATATTCAGTCAACATTTACTTCGCAACACCTTTCACAGCTAAAAGATGATTGCATAAGGACTAGGACCAAATTTGAAAATGTGTGTCGCAAATAGCTGCCACAAAAGCGAAATACAATTCATACATTCAAGCCTGTAGCAAGCATAAATTCATTGCTTGCAGTCCCATAGGGCAAGCTCCATGATATTACTACGTGTATTGTATTTTCACAATGCTTGATGTAATAAGAGTAGTACAACTTCAAAAGCTATGAAATATTTAATGGTTAACAATAACAATATTTCATCTTCATTTACCTTCAATGGTAACCAAAATCTGTTCGCTAGTATTTGTTCCGAATACTAGCTTGCAGCATGCTTGCTGCAAGCTTGCAGCATGCTTGTGCAAGTTAAAAATTGTTAGCTTGTCGCAAGCGTGCTGCAAGCTTGCTCCAAGCTAATATTTCTGTAAGGGTGTATATAGAAAAACCTGCAGAATATTGGTCTGGCCCAAACCGGACCACTTGCTACGGCCAAGACAATGTCAATTTTTGAACCAAAATCTAATGGCAAAATTTAGGTAGAATATGATAATCTTATGCAGGCAGATAAGAATCTGGTTCCCAACTTCCAAATGATTGGTAACAATTCTTATAAATTACTGATGGGTGTAACATACATTTTACATGATTCTTATACACTACTGATGGGTATAACATACATTTTACATGATTCTTATACACTACTGATGGGTATAACATATATTTCATATGATTTTTATACACTACTGATGGGTATAACATACATTTTACATGATTCTTATACACTACTGATAGGTATAACATACATTTTACATGATTCTTATACGCTACTGATGGGTATAACATATATTTTATATGATTCTTATACACTACTGATTGGTATAACATGTAATTTATATGGTTCTTATACACTACTGATGGGTATAACATATATTTTACATGATTCTTATACACTACTGATGGGTATAACATATATTTTACATGATTCTTATACACTACTGATGGGTATAACATACATTTTACATGATTCTTATACACTACTGATGGGTATAACATACATTTTACATGATTCTTATACACTACTGATGGGTATAACATACATTTTACATGATTCTTATACACTACTGATGGGTATAAGATACATTTTACATGATTCTTATACACTACTGATGGGTATAACATATATTTTACATGATTCTTATACACTACTGATGGGTATAACATACATTTTACATGATTCTTATACACTACTGATGGGTATAACATACATTTTACATGATTCTTATACACTACTGATGGGTATAACATATATTTTATATGATTCTTATACACTACTGATGAGTATAACATAATTTACATGGTTCTTATACACTACTGATGGGTACAACATATATTTAACATGATTCTTATACACTACTGATGGGTATAACATATATTTTACATGATTCTTATACACTACTGATGGGTATAACATACATTTTACATGATTCTTATACACTACTGATGGGTATAACATATATTTTATATGATTCTTATACACTACTGATGAGTATAACTTAATTTACATGGTTCTTATACATTACTGATGGGTACAATATATATTTTACATGATTCTTATACACTACTGATGGGTATAACATATAATTTACATGGTTCTTATACACTACTGATGGGTATAACATATATTTTACATGATTCTTATACACTACTGATAAGTATAACATACATTTTACATGATTCTTATACACTACTGATGGGTACAACATATATTTTAAATGATTCTTATACACTACTGATGGGTATAACATATATTTTACATGATTCTTATACATTACTGATGGGTATAACATATTCTACATGATTCTTATACACTACTGATGGGTATAACATATATTTTACATAATTTTCATACACTACTGATGGGTAACATATATTTTACATGATGTTTATACATTACTGATAGGTATACATATATTTTACATGATTAAGTTTTGCTCATATGTTCATTTATGCAATAGTCTTTGTTTACAAAACTGATATATCTCAAAAGAATACACAAATTTAGGCTTGGGGAAATGTGGTGGTATAATGCCACGTACACTAAGCCTGTTACCAGCTGTTTATACACAATTCTCTCAGAACTTTAAACTTGAATACTGTAACCCCTTGTAGGACTAAGACATTAATATAGTTTTTTCAGCAATTTGTCACTTTAATATATCATGTGAAATGGTTTGTTTTTTAATGATATCAAACACTTTGGACCTGTTGACATACATGTACTGGTTAAGGTACAAAAGCAATAATGATGAATGTGCATTAAAAATGTTTGAATGCAAATTTCTAGGTAACAAGTGTATGCTTTTCATGTTTGTGTCATTTCTTGATAGTTTACAGCTAAGATAATCTATTAATTAAAAAAACACTATAAAAAAACATACTAATCACAGTAATGTATGTGTTTAAACACATTCATCAATATGGCAAAATGGAAATTCGCCATGTACCAATCTTCACTATAAAGCCAAAACATGGATGCACTAATGTAAAACTAAAGATGTCAACAATTTTTTTTTTTTTTTTAAAGTTGTAGATACTGTGCAAGCTATCTTTAAGAAATTCTACAAAGTTTGTTTGATGAGGGCTTAACGGCACCACGACATCGAGGGTCAAATTGTGCCTGAGAGATTAGATCATTCCAGAGGTAGAAAGAAAAGAAAATAGGGGGAGGTTGAGAGAAACACAGGGACTAAATGCCAGAAAGCTGAGTTTGAGAGAGGAAGTGCATGGGTGAAAAAAGTGGCAAAAGTAGAGAGAGGGGGTAGGAGAGGAGGACTAAATATGGTTATAGAGGGAAGCATGATGAAGGAAGGAGATAATTTTATCCGGAGGTTTTTTTTGGAAGAGCTCAGCTATTGAGTTGTGGGGGGCAAGGGAAGCTCTGGGAAGGTTGTACAGCGGGCAGGAAAGGAGGACGTGGTGGACTGTGATGGTGCAATGGCAACTGTTGCAGAGGGGTGGTGTAAGCCAATAAGGAGGTGGGAGTGAGTGAGGTTGGTGTGACCTACTCTAAGGCGGGTAATGTGGACGTTGTCGACACAGGAGAGATTGTGGATAGTAGGTTCAGTCAGAATGGTGGGCTGGATGACGTGGAGTTTGTCATCAATTTGGGAGTCCCATGAGGTTTGCCAGTGGTCACGAACAAGAGAAATAATAAGCGGTTTTACAATGATTTGTTTTTATCCAGTTTATTCTTCTTCAAGTTTGAATGGAAAGTTCAAAATTCATTAAATGGCTGTACACACGTTGAACAGTTTATAGCAAAAAGGCGTCAAAAGCATTTTATCACCACAGATTAAACAACCCACTTCAGAAAGGAAAGCTACTGTACAATTTGGACAGAAATACTTTAAATAGACTAGCAATTAGATTACTAACGCAGGTGGAATTTAATCGGATTTGCTATACACTCACGTAATATGCAAGATATTAATTCTCGGGAGAACGAGTGGTCGTTGCTGAAACTGTTATTGATCCTCTCTTATGAATCTAATTTCAATGGCCCTGAATGAGAGGGTTATAACTAAAGCTAATGTAACATAGACCGCATGGTGATACAAATGTCAAAATGACACTTCATGAATTTCAAGATATATATGATACAACATGTACAAACATCTTCCATTTCCAGCTTGCTCGAGAGACACTGAAAAATTCTCAAACAGCTTTTTTTTCTTTCTGCATCACCAAGAATAATAAATCATTTGTGTACTCTGTACATATCATGATAAATAGCAAATATGGTACACAAGGTGACAACATTTGTCGTCTTAAGTTTTGCTTAACTTAAATCATACATTTTTACATTTTTCTTGCAATTTTTAAATATTTTATTACAGAAATTTTAGCTTGCAGCACGCATGCAACAAGCTAACATTTTTAGCTTGTGAGAGCGTGCTGCAAGCATGCTGCAAGCTTGTACAAGCATGCTGCAAACTTGCTGGGAGCATGTTGCAAGCTAGTATTTGGAACAAATACTAGCTTGCTAGCTTGCGCAAGCTAATGTTAGCTTGCGTTATCATACTTACATCATACATTTTTAGATTTTTCTTGCAATTCTTAAATATTTTATTACAGAAATTTTAGCTTGCAGCACTCTTGCAACAAGCTAACATTTTTGACTTGTGAAAGCGTGCTGCAAGCACGCTGCAAGCTTGTACAAACATGCTGCAAGCTTGCTGGAAGCGTGTTGCAAGCTAGTATTTGGAACAAATACTAACTTGCTAGCAGTTTGCGCAAGCTAGCATAAAATATTTGTTATCTTGCACAAGCTAGCATAAAATATTTGTTAGCCTCTGCGCAAGCTTGCAGATACTTTTTGCTAGCTTGTGCAGGTAAGTTAATTTTTTCCAAATACTAGCTTGAAGCACACTTGCTGCAAGCTTGCAACAAGCGTGCTGCAAGCTTGCAGCACGCTTTTGCAAATTAAAAATTGTTAGCTTTTTGCAAACGTGCTGCAAGCTTGTTGCAAGCTAAAATTTATGTAATAATTTCCTATCTGAAGTAAACACTGAAGACTAGTTATTTGAAAGAAAGGTTGTAATTCTAAAGCTGCTGTACAAAGGCGTAAAATGCCTGTTATTACGACAGATTGAACAACCCATTTTAGAAATGAGGGCTATGTTTTAGATAGAAATACTTTAAATATACTGGCAATTATATTACTAGTGCAGGTGGAATTCAATCTGATTTGCTACACGCTCATGTAATAGGCAGGATATTAATTCTCCGGAGACAGCACAGTGACGCAACTGTCAAAATGACAGTTAGTTCATTCCAAGATATATTTGATACAACATGTAGAAAGGCAAACGTCTTTCCATTTCCAGCTTGCTTCAGAGATGCTGAAAAATTCTTTAACAACATTTTTTTTCTCTCCACCACCTAAAATCATTTGTTTGCTCTGACATATCATGAAAAACAGAATAATTACTGTACGCAAGGTAACATCTTTTCAAGTTTTGCTTAATACATAATACAAATCATACATTTTTTTTTTTTTAATTTTGCAATTTTATTAAGATCTTCTACCAAGTAAAGAGTGAAGATA
>JAIGNY010001951.1:925000-952500 GCA_020152595.1 Chiridota heheva | reverse complement strand
AAAGAATGCACATAATGCTTCTCTAGATTTTAAAGGCAGAACAGGACATAATGCACTTTAATTGTGCTAAATACAGTCTGTCCACATAGAGTGTACATAGCGGGTTTAACATAAGAATTTTAGGTTTTTCATTTGAGAAGAAAACAAGGTTTGTTGTGAACAAAATTCCTGGATTTGGAAGGAAGGAAATCTTGTTTGTACAGTAAAGGAACACAATATGGGCATTCCTTTCTTCAACAGTATATGGACGTGTAACAATTTTAATATTTGCTGATAAAGTATTTAGTCCTGAGCAAATCAGTTTATTTAATTTCAGAACTAAAAACACTTTTTTGAATAAAAAAAATATAAAAAAACATTTTTCAGTTATGGTTGATTAAAGTTATCAGTTTTTAATTCATGCAAAATGTATGACTGGGCAGAAAGCTCATAAGTAATCTTTATAGTATGTTAGGAACTTAGGACTATAGTATGTAATTCTTTAAAGTTCTTTTTCTGCATCTTAGTATAGGAAAGTCTCTTCCTGTTAAAATTGTATCATATGGGAATGTTTGGTTCATACGCTTGCAATAATCTCCTTAACTGTGCAAAACGCTATAAAAAATGACACATATTTTGCACTTCAAACGTTATAGCTAAAGAGTCTTTGAATATTTTGTTCCATTTTAAACGGTATAAAGAACTTGAATTCATTACCTATTGTTTGAGACCATTTTCATTTAAATATTCAAAAATAAAGTGCCTTACTTTGTAAAGTATAAAAAGTGTTTTTTCTTGTTTTTCAATGAGAACGCAAGCAAGATCACAAGGTTATTGCCGCTTTGACCTTTGTAACCTCTGAATGAAAGTATTTGGTAGTCCACTTTACACAGTCTGACAATTAACATATATCTATTTACCATATATATAAAATCCAACGTGATTGGTGCAAAAAAGGGCCCGCACTTTTCAACAAATAGAAATCGATGAGAGAAAACAATTCGTGTCCGCTTATGTATCCCTTTATTCTAATTCTGATGTAATCTTAGCACGCCCGAGCTACATGGACTGTACTATTGTGTGCAGAGGGTTTCCTGTTGTTTGTGTATTGTAAAAATGCTGTAAAGAGGCGATAAGGGTTTTCCAATGTCGAATTTGAGCTTATTTTCTTCCATTTTTAACAGTTTTCTTGTATATTTTGTTACACTGAGATAAATTTCTTATTATATGACTGTATTCATCAGAAATTAAAACATTATTTGGGTGATATATTATCGACACAGGCATAACGACAACATTAGGTTGCATGATTATGATACCAAAAATTAAGAGCTATGCTATTTATTAAACTTTTTGTATGAATTAATATCGGTTTATTATATCCTTGAAAAAACTTCTTATATCTTTTTACATGACTGCATTCCTAAGAATTGTTTTCTATCCAGCACAAGTACAGTTTGTCATACATTTGTTTAAGAAAAATGAGTTAAAAAGGTTTCTCCTCAGTAATGCCTTGTCTAATAAACTTTTGAACTGAAGTTGTGTGTGCATTAAATTTCTTTTAATTTGTTTTGCTTCAAAGGTTTTTCATTGGAACTGGCTTAGTTGATAAATAAAATGTTGTCTAAAGTTCCATTCCACTTGGCCTACATCCCAAATGCGGCATGCTATGCCGTCAAACATGGCAAGCCGTCCCACCTTCTCCTACATGCCGTCCCACCCTCTCCCCCATGCTGTCCCGCCCCTCTCCCATATGCCATCTCAGCCTATGACGATCACTGGTATTATCAAGAGTGACAATCCTGGGTATGACCACACTACGCATAAACACTCTCAAATCTGTAAAACCACATAATACTTTTTTATGATAAATATAAACACATGAACGGCCTTTCATGTGTTGATAAATCCATAATCATTTCGCCCTCAAAGAAAATCTTAACGAGCTTGACCTCCACTGCGTGCAAACTAAAAGTTCTCAACTATTGTTTTAATGATTTTGTTCTTAAAACCAACCTGCCTAATAATAGTGCAATCCAAATCCTACCAAGCTTATTTTTAGTTTTCCGTAACACATCACAGCTAGTTCCGCGATTTTTTTCCTTATGAGCGTTTTGAGGCAAAACATATCCATATGAAAGACTCTATTCCTGTTAAAATTGTATTGGTTTATGGGGAGGAGGGGCATGGCAAAGACTCAACAACTACTGGCCAAAAATTGCTGCACTACTTTAAAGAATTATGATAGACATTTATGAAACAAAGATTTTACACAAAGAAAATACTAAGGTAGCCCTATAATATATCACAAAATTTGTATAAAATATGCAAATTGATGCCAGAGATTTAAAATGCTGTAAAGGCTTATGTTAACCAATTCTGATGAAATTTGTTGATACTTTGTTGGTCTTAAATTGATTTTTAAGCAATTTAGCTAATGTTCCCAAGCTACACATCCATATACTCTACCTTTAAGCCATAGAAATCTTTACTGGAGTTTGAAGCTGACTTTATATAATCTCATGAAAACAAGAACAATTCCAATATTCATTTTTGATTTTCAGGCCTAACACTATGCAAATATTTCCGCAAATTAGTTATGCACTGTATGACTAGGAAGAATGTCATATTTCTTGATTATTTCATTATTCTTAATTTCCTTACAAACTGTCTGTAATAACTCATTCGAAAGGAGCAACAAATTCTGACAAAATTATATAATTAAATCCATACTCCCAAATAAAATCTAGCTGGAATAAATAATATGAACAATTACTGACTGAAAATAAGAAAGTAAAAGGCATGGATCCAGGAATTTCTGAAGGAGGGGAGGGGAGGTGGGGGGGGGGAGGCACATCAGTTCTGACTAACTTTTGTTCTGATGTGCATGAGGTTTGATGCAGAATTCAAGACATTATTCTTCTCACACTCTAGCTCTAAACTTATGTAGATATCATCCATAATTTCTATCAGAATGGGAACTTTTAGCAAAAAGAGACTCAGTGCGGAGGAAAAAAGGGTCTGAAAGGACACCCCATTCGCACCCCCCTGAATCCATGCCTAGCAAAAACAAAAGATTTTGAACATGCCCTCCTTAGTCTCCTATCATAAAAACCTTTTCCATCTCACCCCATAACCTCATCAGTCATTTAATACTGGCATGAACACTGTCCCTCAGAAGATTTATTTCATGTTTATTACCTGTGGTTTATATTTTAATCCAAATAAACATTTGCCTTTAATATTCTGTGGTAATTTATGAGCAATTTAATCATTTGTTGCGCTCATCAGCCCTTACATAAAACTAGCTTGCGGCAAGCTTGATACAACCAAACAATTTTTAGCTTACGCAAGCTTGCAGCAAGCTAGTATATGGGACAAATGCAAGCTTGCGCAAATTAGCAAATACCTTTCCACAAGCTGGCAAAAACTTTCTGCAAGCTGAACAAATATTTTTTGCTAGCTTGTGCAAGCTAATGTAAGTTTGCACAAGCTAGCATGTTTGCCTTTGTCCCAAATACTAGCTTGCCACAAGCTTGCGCAAGCTAAAAATGTTAGCTTGTCGCAAGCTTGCTGCAAGGTAGTTTTTCCTGTACGGGAGATATCTCCTCGCTGCTGACAGTGGACAGCTTAGTGAGTGTACAACAAAACTTCTAAAACAAAAAGCTATTTCATAAAATACTTACTTCTACTTTCATTTATCATCCTACCTAGAGACAGCGTGACAAGTACAATGGCAGAAATGAAACTACAAACCCTTACATAAAAACTAGCTTGCTGCAACCTTGCAGCAAGCTAGTATTGGGAACAAATGCAAGCTTGCTAGCTTGCGCAAGGTAGCAAATACCTTTCTGCAAGCTAGCAAAAACTTTCTGCAAGCTTAGCAAATATTTTTTGCTAGCTTGCGCAAGCTAAAATGTTAGCTTGTTCCAAGCTTGCTGTTAACTAGTTTTTCTTGTAAGGGAAAACAAGTTTTATTTTAATTACATTTTAAAAAGAGCAATCAGTCTCGAAAGAGCAATCAGTTTCGAACTAAATGCTCTTTCAATTTGAAAACAAAACCCCACTTATCCAAATTCCGAGTTATTCACGATTTAAGGGGCAATAGGACCAACAAGAGAGGATGCAATTTTCCAGAGACTTACTCGGTATTCAGCAAAGATTTTTGACCATCGTGGAGAGCTACACAACTTTTCTCGACACCAATATTCAAACCAAGTAGTGTCAGTATCTGAGATTCAAAAACTAAGGTTGTGATGGCTAGCATTTTCCATAAACGTACAGCCGTCACCACTAGTCAGTTAACAGTTTAACCGTAAGTGATGATGTAATTATCCAGTAACGTAATATCCCTTACAGGAAAAACTAGTTTGCAGCAAGCTTGCGACAAGCTAACAATTTTCAGCTTGCGCAAGCTTGCTGCAACCTTGCGGCAAACTTGCGGCAAGCTAGTATTTGGGACAAATGCAAACTTGCACGAACTAATATTAGCTTGCGCTAGCTAGCAAAAAATGATTTGCTAAGCTTGCAGAAAGTTTTTGCTAGCTTGTACAAGCTTGCGGAAAGGTATTTGCTAGCTTGCGCAAGCTAGCAAGCTTGCATTTTTGCCAAATACTAGCTTGCTGCAAGCTTGCCACAAGGTTGCAGCAAGCTAGGTTTTATGTAAGGGATTACTATACTGTTTACGTGCATTATCACTCACACCATACTCACACATACATACAGCTGTCATTACCTCATGCAAACTTGCAAAGCAGACTGCCGTTTTGAGGCTGGATTGTGTTTCCATACCCAACAAAATTATCACTTTGGGAGGCAAAAACAGGTCAATGAATATTTAAAAAATTCACCAAAAAAACTCACTTATGGGTCTAGTCCAGTGTTCACATAAAGGTGCGGGATTGTAGGATTTTCGCACATAATATCAAATTCTTGCTCAAAAATAATTACATAATGAAATAATTAAAGGGGGAAATTCCTGCAAAACAAGACAACAAAACCAGACAAAAAATGCCAAATTTGGCAATCTCTCAAGCAAAAAGTGGCATTGTTTGGTTTTTTGTTGTTGTATTTTTGATTTTTTTGTGGTATTTTTCGAATAAGAAATCTCCTGAAAAATTACACAAGGGGAGAAAATTCCACCTTTATCACCCAATTTGTTTTTGAACCTTAAGTGTGAACACAGGTCTAGTCTACCTTCAAAGTTTGTCATAAGAAACACTAGGCAGTCCATAGATCTCAAAGTGGGGCAAATTATTCTTGGGTCCCTAAAATTTCTGAATAATTCTCTTCTCTTTATTTTATATCATGCTTTGGCTCCGGAAATGGTAAAAAGATTCAGAAATGTGGCTAAAAGGTTAAGAAATTTGGCTAAAAGGTTCAGAAATTTTACCAAAAGCAATGACCTGTTTTCTTGTTGCTCTTCAGTAAAATTTAGCCTCCTAACAATTTAAAGACCGCTATTTTTAGACAATTTTGGACTAAATGTTACGGAAATTGATAACATCAGCAATTTGTTTTGTTTTGTATCAACCCCCAATCCCAAAAAACTGGACTTACACCCCTGAGAGTTCCGAAAATTCAAAAGCAGCAAAATGGTAACAAAAAATCAAAATTAATTTTCACAACTTTCCTTTCGTTTTCTACCACTACAAGTTTAGTTTATATGAATGTTAAGATAATAACATTTTCAATTAAAAAAAGTCAATATAAAGAAAATATCGACAAAAATATGCAAATCTGCACACTTTAGGCCAATTTTTTTGAGCTTGTATTTTATCTTGTGAATAAAGAATAATGAGGATTTTTTTTACTCATTTAGATTGTTTGTGAGATTTTCTTTCCATTAATACCAGTCATTTTTTTTCTCCTAAAGCAAAACATGCAAAAACAATGAAAATAAACAAAAAATAATCACCCCTGTAATTACTAGCGGAAAAATAAAAGCGAAGCGCAGGTGCGGGGACCGAACGTGGGTCATCCGTGTGCTGTGCACAAAGACTTGCCACTAGACCCAAGTAAGTAACTGTGCAAGAGGAAGCTTTATTATTACTTACATCGAGATGTGATTTAGATAGCGCTCTTTTTAATATCAATCGAAAGTACATGGCTTGGCCTTTCTTACGATACATTTCGCATACGGTAGATGTATTGTGATCAGTACTTACGTTTTTTCAAAATTTTAGTCTAAAAAAGACTAAAAATCATCAAATTTGGCACAAATTTAACCAAAAAAAGATATTGATGGTAGGGGCAGTCAAACTTCGGCCTGAATTGGATACTTTGATGTCATTGACAGTTGTTCACTGCTTTTCAAGCAAAAGTAGGTAAGGAAGCAAGTAAGCTTTTTAAAAAAACAAAAGTTTTTCATTAAATTTTGTGCATTTTTCTAAATATTCTTTTTCTATCCAATTTTTTAACCCCCATCAAATGGTAATATTTTCTGAAAGAACTATTCGAGCTCTTTCAAATGATGATCACTGCTGTGGACCTATTTGACAAAGAATTATATTTTTTGAAAAATTATGTTCCTAATTGAGTGTGACATGCTTGGTCTGGGTATTTAAGGGTTAAGACCGCTGGAAAAGATTTAGAGCTTTAGTTCAATGAAACATCTGCTCCTTTTTCTATCAATAAGAAGCTAAAAGACACCCCAGCCCTCCCCCATAATCTTCAACTTTTCATCCATCAGTCAAGCCATCTGGTGACCATACATAAAAAAAGCCTGATTTTGTGGCTTTTAAATTATGAGATATATCAAAAAAGTAGTAAAACTGAATCTTGGAAGGATATTTATAATATACCACCAGAAGAAAGTTTGAAGAAAATTTTTTTAAATAGTGAAAAAATCAAATAAACTTTCTTTAAAATACATAAAGGCTTTGAGAAATCTAAGACTGAATTCACAACTAGTCTGATTTCAGTCATTTTTACAGAAATAACACCAAACTTTAAACTTGAATATCTTCTTAACAGTATAAGACTTCTGAACTTCATCATTTTGTTTCTTTTGAAGTCCTCTTTCATAGAAGATGAACATGCTTGACCCCTGAACTAATCCTTAAACCAAATTTCATGATTCAACAATCAACATTATACAAGGATTGGGTATGAACTTGTTCTTAATATTTTTTTTATGATAATGATAGTCTGATTATTTAAAGTTTTGGTATTTTAAGCACAATTTTTATTCACTTTAGCGAGGCAGGCCTACACAAGCGTGTGTGTGTTAACAATATACATGCAAGCTTTGCTAGCGCGAAGTGCCCTGTACATTACGCAGTGCCCTGTGCATTATGCAGTGATCTGTACATTACCCAGTGCCCTGTACATTACGCAGTGCCCTGTATATTACGCAGTGCCCTGTACATTACGCAGTGCCCTGTACATTACGCAGTGCCCTGTACATTACGCAGTGCCCTGTACATACGACAGCAAATTGACAAAATACGCTGAAAATCAAGGGCTTGTCGTAACCAAATACGCCAGACAAAAAATTATAACGCAACCTCTATCTACATGTATTACATGTGTATTACATGCACTTACTGGCTAATGGGACTACGTATGTCCGTATGATACTTTTGCTTAGTGATATGATATCGTACATACTGTATTGGCGCCATGGGGCTTGTGGGGACAAAGTTACGGTGTAAAAATTGGGATTAAGACGCCAGTAATTTCAGGGCAGTAAAGAACAGAAGCCTTAAAATAAAGGCATTTCATGCTACCGAAATATTTTCAGTTCATTTCTTACTCAAACCAACTTTTAATTTGGTCACCAAGTGAGACAGACATAAGCGTTATTTCTCTTTCGAATAATATCATCATTTTCAATTTTTTGATAGCCAAGATTTAAGTTTTCATCGCCATGGTGACTATGGTGACAGGAAATTGTGAGGGTTGCTCTGTAAGTGTTTCAGAAGATGATAACTAGTCAGTGACAATGACATTTTGCTCTTTTGTAAATGAGTCCCAATACTTCCTTCCTGTATTTTGTGTGTGCTTCAACATTCCATATGACAAGTATTGAAGTGAGGATTTTCTCCTCTATTCTACATTTATTTTACACAGTGTGGATACTAATGGTAAAATACTACAGAAACTTTCAAACTACTTGATAATCACTTTGTCAACCAGCTTGAAATTTCCACGTTTGTGAGAAATGGGGTGAAATACTTAAATGCATTATCGGATTCTAACGCAAAATCATTTGCAAGAATTTTTTTTCTCATAAATTTTTTAAAAATATTAATGACTGTAAAAAATTAGGATTTTGTTGTTAGGGCAAAACCAAGTAAAATCTTTATCAATAGCTCAAACCTCAAACATATAAATCTGGTTTATTGTGTGTGATCCCTTTTATAGTATAAGCAGCATTTAGGTTGCATACTACATAAACAGTGGTATCAAAATCTTTCCACTTTAAGCTCCATGCTTTATAAGGACCTACTCCACTTTTGGAAGAACGCTGATAATTACTGCAATTGACAAAAGTTTATCACTGATAATTGGTCTGGAATATTTCCCTATCATGACCCATTTTGCTCATGATCAGTGGCAACATGAGGACTAAGTGCATTTTTGTTAGTGTTTGTACCTGGTCAAAAAAATCAGACAGGGTGACCTACATTATCAGTCAGGTATCCGACGTGTTGACAAGGCCTTTTCAATATTTTTCACGAAAGTAGTATATGTGTTAAAATCTAAGCATACCTTGTAAAATCTTGTGATATTTCTTGTTTTGTCAATTGTATCTTTTTGTGAATAAAGAAATAACAACAAATGCTTTATGTCTTTTTTATTTACCTCTCTTCATAAAACAGTACCGTGCAATAATAACCACAATATAATTTTATGTGGCATACTGCATACACTGCTTGTTGGCCACTGGTTTGGATATCTTTTTTTTTTACGGCAAAGTTTATAATTTTTTTACGCTGACTAGTATATGTAGTACTACTAGTGTACATACATTACTAGCCACATCGCTCGTTCAACATCATATCTGCAATCTGTGACAATATTTTGTAATTGTTTCATTGTATTGCATTTGAATAGAAAGGAAATAAACACTTCATAGTTCTTGTAAGTTAAGATTTATTCTTGCAAAATACAATTCTGAAACAGAAACAGTCTGCAATTGGTAATATTATGAAAATCCATACCCGGGTTGTATTTTCGGAACCGGGTAACAACACAATCGGTCGGGTACCAGGATATTTTGGGTACCCGTGTAAACTCTAATTGATGTACACTACAAGAGAAGTGCTACCAGCACTTATCAGATAAAACAAAAACCTGAAAATCCTTTAAGACAGCAGTACATTGATATCATTTGTTTTATTTCTATGGAGGGATTTCATTACGTGACTCTTAAGTCAACTGGGAGCCATCTTGCAGGAAAAAGCTTTGCGCGTTAAGTATTTCACACATCTGATCTTCACACAGCTCAGTCACATCACACGTAAAGCAAACAGACTCGGTCTAAAACGCGCGCTAGCATGCGCTGGTGATGAAAACATGCGCTGGGCATGTAATACACATGCTGGGCATATAAATACGCGCTGGTTAAAATAAACCGACCAGATGTATTAATTCAATTGTGTAAAATGTTATTTTAAAGAAAACTTTACCCTTCAAGTACTTCAAGTAATCTTAATTAGTGGATTCTAAACACGTCTATTACTTAGTGCAACCAAAGGCACAGCAAGATTTCAGCATACTGCTTACAAAAGTAATCTTATATAACAACATGCAAACGTATGTAAGTGTACAGCAGATGGCAATCTGCCCTACAAAATTGCTATGTAAACAAAGTCATGTGACCTCATGACATCAGCTAAAATACCCTTATTTCCTACCAAAAGGAGCACAGCCCACTCACATACAGTATAACTAAAGGACAGATCATAAAAAAAATAAGTGTTACTTTGATCGCAAAGTGAATGATGTTATTTAATGCTTCCAATTAATTCATGTCTGGCTGATGTTCAAGCAATGTTTGACGAACTACAGTATTGCCGGTAGACTGGATTCCATAGAAATTAGCTTCACAGGAGACAAATGCTTAACCAATGAGAGATGAGTTGGAAGTTCCAATCTTAAACACATCTCTTAATATTTCTTGAAAATAATAATCAGTAATAATTCTATGTTGCATTATAAGCAGAAGAATATCAATACTGTGCTTCTATGCCTAAATACCAAAATGTTCATTTTTTGCCCCATGCAGCATATCCTCCCTCCAAAAAATACAACTTTTCTTTTTGGCTTTCATGTTGTTTAATTGTCTGGCTGGCAATTTTCTTTTATGTTGTCGGTGAGCTGTATTCCACAGTAATGAAAGCTCCAGGAATCCTAACTTTATGTTGTCTTAATTAAATGTTGCATTTTCATTTCACAAGTAGGAAAACAACAGTACTCCTCAATCATCTTCAAAATATTTCCATTTTCGAAAGATGTTTTTTTCAAATAACACCCATCCCCACCCTTCCAATGAATAAAATAGTAACTATTTGTCTGGCTGGTGTTCAGGCAGTGTTTCACATGTTGTTGTTAGTGGCCTGAATTCCACAGTTTATGAAATCACCAGGGGTTCGCTTAGTTCCATCCTTAACCATGGAGGTCGAATCAACTCCATGTCATAACCAAGGAGACATTTGACTTCAGTCAAAGTTGCAATAGTAACCAACAGCTTAAAATGATACGCTACATTAATATCTTATAAGCAAAACAACAAAGTAGAGAGAGGGGGGTGGGAGAGGACGACTAAATATGGTTTTAGAGGGAAGCATGACGAAGGAAGGAGATAATTTTATCCGGAAGGTTTTTCTGGAAGAGCTTGGCTATTGAGTTGTGGCAAGTGAGGGAAGCTCTGGGAAGGTTGTACAGGGGGCAAGCAAGGAGAACGTGATGGACTGTGAGGGTGCAATGGCAATTGTTGCAGAGGGGTTGGGGGAACCAATAAGGAGGTGGGAGTGAGTGAGGTGGGTGTGACCTATTCTAAGACAGGTAATGTGAATGTTGTCGACACGGGAGAGGTTGTAGATGGTAGGTTTGATCAGAATGATGGACTGGGGATGATGTGGAGTTTGTTATAAATTTGGGAGTCCCATGTGATTTGCCAGCAGTCACGAACAAGGGAAGCAACAAGCGCTTTGAAGTCAGAAAAGGTTTGGGGAAATGGCGTAGGGGGTACCACTTTAGAAAGTGGTACTAGGTCCTGCTACCCAAAAATCTTCAATTTTAAAAAGCTTTGCATCATGTTCCCTCCCTTCAAAACAAAAATATTTCTTTTTGGCTGATCGTAGGACAGTCAAGAAGTCAACATAGTTTAATTAAATCTTCTGTTCCTGTGAATGCTCCAAATACATTTTCTTGAAGATGCCAATAAAGACTTTCAATTTCTCTTCAAACTCCAATTAATTTCAAGCTTCAAATCACTTAATAGGTTTATAACAGCTTTCCCAATCTCCAGAAATCCGCATGTAATGACTTTTTTAATTACCCAGAGTTCTCAGGAGGAAATATTTTTTATTTATTACTTTACTATTTCTATTTTTAAAGGCTAATCGATTTACAATGATTAATAGAAAGCAAACCCTCTTCATTTTAAGGTAAAGAACTTCAAACAAAAAGTGCAATACTTTATTCCCATTTGAGTACTTAAACTTTAAATGCCCACATCTATAATTTCATGATTTGTTTGCACAATTAGAAATACTGTATCACTATGGGAATATTTGTTTTCTTTTATTACAGTACATATAAATAGGCGCCAGTTTATACAAGTCACATAGTCACACAATGAAAAAATGTTCTTAGAATTTGAAACAAAACATTAGTAAATTGTTGAAGGACTATGGACATCTAGGGGCAACGTGGGCTTAATTGATATAAAATATGATCTTAACCAATAAAACAGCCTAATATTCCATTAAAATTGGTTACAAATTGACCAATTTACAGCACTATAATGTTTATCTTAAATGGGGAAAGATCCTTCATTACCTTTTGTAAAACCTTTGTTTGTTATTCCTCTGTCAATATTGTCTGAAATATAGAATTGGACTTTGGGCAAAATTTGATGAAACTTCGTCACACTCCCATTCATCATGCATCTAGAAAAGACATTCTGAAATTCTCAAGTACAGTAGCTGAGTTTGAAGAACAGAATTTAAAGAATTATATCAAGATTTTGAGATGTGTCCCACTTAGTACATCACAAATTCCGGACAAATTAACAAATCATGAAACTTTGTTTAGTCATAAGTTAATAACTAAATAAGCTTTTTTTCAAATTTAAAAAACTATTCTACTTAGAACTCCATGCTCTTTCACATATCTAAAATCTGCTAGATGTCCATAGTCCTTTAAGAACACTAAGAAAATCATTCATTCACTTTCATTCTGTATGTGGACAACTTCAATTTTTTTTCTGTTTGAAGGATTAGTTCAGGAGTTTAACAAGTCAAATCTTATATGTAAGAGCAACTTAATTAAGCAATGGTGTGTGAAAATCTTGTTTTGGTATTCATAATAAATTGTTTTATTTCAGGTAGGACTAACATACAATTTTGTTGTGTTTTTTTTTTCTTTTTCTCCTCTTCTAAAAATGCCTCTTGTCCTCCAAACACCCACACACAACAAAAAAAAAAAGAAAAAAAAAGGGTTGTTCCATTAAAATCCAAATATAAATCAAAATTTGGCCGCTAAGTGTCAACTTTGAGATGTCCTGCTATGTTTTTGCGTATGTACCATCATGAAGTCAGGCCCAGGAAAAGGGCAATATAGAGGCATACCAGTAGCACAAAAAGTTTAAAATTTCAGTTGAAAGTGTTGGCGAGGAGTTGAAACTACATGTACTTGGTGAGTAAAAGTCCAGATATCATCATATTTACTCGCCAAGTTGAGTAAATGGTTGGCGGGTGACAATTTTGTATTTTGCCAATCCTGCCTATCTCCAGTTTCCATGGCACAAGTAGATGAGAGCACATGACTCCCCTGGATAGGATGCCAGTCCATCACAGATTAACTCCCCAGCAGACCGTGGAACTCATTTAACACTTGCGTGGACTGGAGCAAGTAGAGTAAAGTGTCTTGTTCAAGGACACAATGCAACACTCGCGAATGCAACACTCGCGGCAGAAAACAAACACTGTACCTTTCGCATACAATTAAGACTCCTTAACCCTTAAATACCCAGACCAAGTGTGTCAGGCTTGATTAGGGACCTACTTTTTAACAAAAAAAGTTTTCTTTGTCAAATAGACCCTAAGCAATGATCTTAGTTTAAATCAAAAGAGCTCAAATAGTTTTTTCAGAAAATATAACTTTTTGATTGGGTTTATGTTGAAAAAGAGAGAATTAAAAAAATGTACAAAATTTAACAAATTTATTACTATTTTTGTTTTAAAGCTTTCTTGCCATACTTCCAGACCTAGCTTTTGCTTGAAAAGCCATGAACAACTGTCAAAGACATCAAAGTATCCAATTTCGGTCAAATTTTGACTGCCCCTACCATCAATATCTTTCTTTTGGCCAAATCTGTGCCAAATTTGATGATTTTTAGCCTTTTTAAAACCAAAATTTTTAACAACTCGTAAGTTCTGATCGCAATACACCTACCGTATGCGAAATGTATTATAAGAAAGGCCATGCCATGCACTTTCGATTGATATCAAAAACAGCAATACCCCCTCTCTAATCACATCTAGATTTAAGTAATGATAAAGCTTTCTTTTCCACACTTAGTCACTTTGGTCTTGTAGCAAGTCTCTGTGTACAGCACATGGATGACCCGCGTTCAATGCCCGTACCGGACACACTGCCTTCGTTTTTCTTCTAGTTATTACAACGGTGATTATTTTTTTGTTTATTTTCATTGTTTTGCATGTTTTGCTTTGAGAAAAATTAAAATTTTAAACTAATATCAATGGAAAGGAAATCTCACAAACAATCTAAATATGTAAAAATCCTAATTTTTCATTATTTACAAGAAGAAAAAAACAAGCTCAAAAAAATTGGCATAATTTGGCCTAAATATGTGCAAACTTGCATATTTTAGTCAATAAATTCTTTAATTTGACTTTCTTTTTATTGAAAAGTTTATTGTCTTAACATTCATATAAACTAAACTTGTAGTGGTAGAAAACGAAAGGAAAGTTGTGAAAATCAATTTTGATAAAAAAATTCAGATAATTTTTTGTCACATTTTGAACCCCTGGTTTTTAAGGGTTAAACAATGAGCATCTTCTCCTGTAAGAGGTGTAAAAAAAAAAAAAAAAAAAAAAAAATCTTTTAATAGCCGAGCTAAAAACTCAACAGAAAGGCCCAAACTTTTGGATTATTACAAGTGACAAGGCTTTACTGCTAAGGTTTTTACTGCTTTAGCTATTGTACCTCTCTGTGGAAAACATGGGTTGTCATGTTTACAACTGGAGACCACTACTATCACAACTTTCAAGAAAGGAATAAAACATTTTTAATGATTTTGTTGTCATTCCTTAATAGCTTTCAATGTTTTTTTTTTTTTTGCTTTGGTTCATCTGATGTTGAAGATTTTCTTTGTCATTGTACCTAATAAATCATTGGATAGAGCACATTACAAAAAAATGTACATAATTCAACATTAACAATAGCATTAGAAGCTTTTCCTAAGTTGAGATTTGAGTACGTAGGTGAATATCAAAGCATATGTTAAATTTATAAATATAAATTGAAAGGAGTGTGGGGCAAAAACTGCCCTTCCTGCAATGTGTGTGACCATGGTCCCCTATGTAATATGATAATCACATATATATGTTTATATGTGGGAGTGTAATATAATGATCACATATATATGTTCATATGTGGGGGTGTAATATGATGATCACATATATATGTTCATATGTGGAGGTGTAATATGATGATCACATATATATATGTTCATATGTGGGGGTGTAATATGATGATCACATATATGTTACATATGTGGGGGTGTAATATGATGATCACATATATATGTTCATATGTGGGGAGTGTAATATAATGATCACATATATATATATATATATATATATATATATATATATATATATATATATATATATATATATATATATATATATATATATATATATATATATATTCATATGTGGGGTGTAATATGATGATCACATATATATGTACATATGTAGTGGTGTAATATGATGATCACATATATGTGTACATATGTGGAGTTGTAATATGATGATCACATATATGTTCATATGTGGAGAGTGTAATATAATGATCACATATATATGTTCATATGTGGGAGTGTAATATGATGATCACATATATATGTACATATGTGGGGGTGTAATATGATGATCACATATATATGTACAAATGTGTAATATGATGATCACATATTAAGTTCATATGTTAATATGATGATCACATATATATGTACATATGTGTAATATGATGATCACATATATATATATTTGTTCATATGTGAGGGTGTAATATGACAAATGTTCATATGTGAAATGATGATGATAAGTGGGGGTGTAATATGATGATCACATATATATGTTCATATGTGGGGGTGTAATATGATGATCACATATATATGTACATACTGTATGTGGGGTGTAATATGATGATCACATATATATGTTCATATGTGGGGGTGTAATATGATGATCACATATATATATGTACAGACCTCCATGGTGTAGTGGTTAGTGCTTTGTCCGGGTTCGAATCCCTGTGGGTCTGCAACCAGTGAGTTCAAAACTGGTTATCAAAGGCAGTGGCCATCTTGATATATTGTCCAGCACTGGATGCTTTCGGGATGTTAAACCTTGCAATGCTATGCTATACTATACTATTCACTTTTACTACAATATGTGCGCTTACCCATTATGTAATCATTGAATCTGTGACCAGGAAGTTGGAATACTACAAATATACAACAATGATATCTTACCATGGTGGCAGCTATAGAACCAAAAAAAAACGTCGGAAAATGACTGTAATGTCAATATGATACTTCGGTAGGAGTGAGATAAACTTTTTTTGTGTGTGTCATATGAATTGTGTGTGTGGTAGGTTTACAAACATTCTCTGTTGTTATTTTGCTATGGAAGTTATGAGGACTGAGCCTAACCGTATATCCTAACAATCGCAGGTATGTTCTGAAACAACGTTATGTTGTTAATAAACACTAAGCAATGATCTCTGACGTGATTCTGCTAATCAGATCTCCAGCGTTAATGAACTGAAGTTGTTGAACTGCAGTAAATAAATAAATAACATAAACAGAAAGAAGAAAAACAGAACATAGTATGCTACTAATTGATACACATAGTCCATACACATGAAAATATAGATGAAAATATACCACACCCAACCATGGACTGGGATGGGCCTGATATGCCACAATTGTACAAGAGATTCAAACAAATGGCGGAACATTGGTTCAACGTCAATAATATCGATAAAAAAGAAAGAGTACAGTTACATATTGTTGTGGTCAGGGAAAGAAGGTCTATGGATGTTTAACACCTGAAACCTGAACAATGAAAACTTAATGACCCACAGAACATATGGAGAACAAAATTCTGAACAAAACCAGCCTACAGAAATTTAGGATCCACAGACTGGATGTCCTTCAGTATAATAAAAGCACCAATGAATCAGTTGATTTTTATACGAGGTGTAAGGAAAAGATGACAATATGTGAATCAACGACCAGATGGAGGAGAGAATCATAGAAGTATTAATATCCGGTGTCAAATTTCACGCCGCCGTACAGAAGGAGCTACTCGGAAAGGATGAAACATTAATGCCTCAGACATTTGCTGAAAACATGAATCGACTCAAAATCACATGGCAAGGTTTCCAAATCTAAGTGGTTCCCATGGTAATGTAGACTGTTAAAGTTGCCTGCTGCAGATATTGCAGTAAAAAACACAAAATTTAAACCCAGAGAACAATTCTGCCAAGCTTATGACATGATCTGCAGTGGAATTAAAGGGCACTGGGAAAAAATGTGTCGAAAGCGTGAAGACAATTCTAGAGGGAGGAAATCAAGGAATCGTGATAGACAGTCCGAACAAACTGGACAAAATTAGACAAAGATCGATATCCAAGTCAAGATGTTTTAGCCAGGAAACCGATACATTAAGGAAAGATAAAGATACAGGCATGGTGGCACAGGCGACAGACCAATTTGAGAATCTCCATTTTGAAAGTATTATGATCCACAATACTGTTGATCTTGTAAACATAAAAAGTGCTGATGATGACAAACAACTGAAGTATTTACAAACATTAATATCCAAATACAAGATCGTCCAGGATTCCACATCCTAAAAGTAAAAAAGGACACTGGAGCTGAAGGAAATTTGCTTCCAATCAGAATATACCAACAGATATTCCCACAGAATATTGCTGAAGATGGAAATATTAAGCCATATTAATTATACTGAAGTATTTACAAATATTGATATCCAAATATTAAATCGTCTAGGATTCCACACCCTGAAAGTAAAAGTGGACACTGGAGCTGAAATTTTTTTGCTTCCAATCAGAATACACCAAAAGATATTCCCACAGAATATTGCTGAAGATAGAAATATTAAGCCATATTAATTATACTGAAGTATTTACAAACATTAACATCCAAATACAAGATCGTCCAGGATTCCACACCCTGAAATTAAAAGTAGACACTGGAGCTGTGATCCAAAAAGACAAACCAGAACACGCACTGGGCGTGTTGTGGTCTCAACCAAAAACTAATCAAACTGTGTAATCAAATTGGCCTGTTAACAGAACATGACTCTAGGATTGTGTCCTAAATTCAAAGGCCAAGCTATCTTAAGTCTGCGGTGACCATGATTTCAGAATGCATGTTATATTATTATTATCATTATTATTATTATACTGTAATGATTTTTAGTAGTTGTTAGATCTATTTTGTTTGAAAGACTCTTGTTTTCAAATAACAAGAACATTTCAAGTGTTGATCATGAAGGGGAAAAAGACACTTAAGACAAATGGAGTTAAAAAGCCATTTAAATTTATTCACATAACATTACTTGCAGAGGGAACTGATTGGAGATGAACAATTTTTGTTTATATCAAAGGATTAATTCAGTAGTCAAGCATGTTTATCTTACATGTATATGAATGAAAGCAGACTTCAAAAGAAACAAAATGGTGAAGAAAGCGTTGTAAAATCTTATTCCATTAAGAAAAGATATTTAAGTTTAAAGTGTGGTATCATTTGTGTAGAAACAACTGAAATCAGACTACTTGTGATGTCGTAGCCTCAGACTCCTCAGTCTTTATGTATTCTATCATATTTTGTTCTGCGATTTTGGGGCTTAAAAACCATGAGATATTTCAAAAAAAGAGTAACACTGAATCTAGGAAGGGTATTTATAATATACCACCTGAAGAAAGTTTGAGGAAAAATAATTTAAATAATGAAAAAATTAAATAAACTTTCTTTAAAATACAAAAAGACTGAGGAATCTGAGGCTGTGACATTCCACTTAGTCGTTTTTACAGAAATGTTACCAAACTTTAAATTCAAATATCTCCTTAACAGAATAAGATTTTGCAATTCTTTCTTCACCACTGTGTTTCTTTATCTGAGGCTGTGACATTCCACTTGTTAAAATTCAAATATCTCCTTAACAGAATAAAATTGTGCAATTCTTTCTTCACCACTGTGTTTCTTTTGAAGTCCTCTTTAATATAAGATGGACATGCCTGACCACTGAACTAATCCTTCAAAAAAAGGGATGTAGTATGATGATGACATATATGTTTATACTCGCGTATTATGCTTTCACTACCATATGTGCACTAACCCATTATGTAATCATTGAATCTGTGACCAGGAAGTTCGAATACTAATATACAACAATGATATCTTAACACCCTACACCTACACTTCCTGCACCACTGAACATTGATCATCAAATTGTGGATTGATGTAAGAAAAGAAATAAACCATTTAGTAACATACCTGATAAATGGCATAATCAGGCCGATGACTTGATGTAATCTGAGTATCTTCAGCGGCTTCCATTTCTCTGGGAATTTGTGATCTAGTTTGACACGGAATCCATACAGGGGTACTCCATACTCTTCAAGATTTTCTTCGCTCTCCGATTTTGAAGTACTGAGGACTTGGTAGTCAGCCATGGCTGAGCTTCAAATTGGCTGAATGATCTGTTTTCTTCTCTTTGACTGCCTTAATGTACTGAAATGTAATGTAAAATGAAGAAAACATTTCTTAATGTGCAATTTGGAGAAATACAATATATGGACCGTATATTTTTTCTGGCATTACACCAGCTAAGTACAAATTATCACGGATATTCATTGACAGTTTCTTTGTTCATTAAATAATCTTTGATGAACTTTCAAAGCTATACTAGACATCAATGATGTTATAGCTCAACCCATTACAATGCAAGAAGAATTGATTGCTTTCACTGATTTTATTTTTGTCATATGTACTTTTATGATGGTTTTAAAGTTTGATTTGAGGTGCATTCCATTTGTGGGCAATTATTCATCATGTTAAAAATTCAAGAGTTTCAACTTTCCTGTATGAGTTGTATTCAGTTTGTTTGTTTGGGTGTAATGGCACCTTAACAGTCAGGTCATATGTGCCAAACGAGGTTAGTTGTGAATGACTGTCAGATTGGTTCTCAGTAATGACTTAGTTTTGCGGTGGGTGCAATGAGGTTCATGTTATAGCGATGTCTGAAAAATTATGCTTCTATCAAAAGCTATGTGACATTCAATGCATGGTGCCATCATGTCTCACTTGATTACTGACGCTGGCGAGGTCATAGGTAAATTCCACCACAAAATATAGTTAGAAAATACATTTTGCAAACATAACAAAATGTGTAACATTTACACATTAATCTTTATAAATGTTAAATTAATTTCATTTGGCCGGTACTGAAAAAGATTACTAACCAAACATGTTTCAAAACGCCAAATATGTCATAATTAGCGTAATCGCCAAACTAGCAGCTAAGGTTGTGACAGTTAGCATTTTTTCATAAATGTACGGCTGTCACCATTACGTCCATAACCGTTTAACCGTAAGGCCAGTTGTCATAAGTGGATGCCCTTTAACGCAAGTATAAAGCGAAATCTTCGCCAGGTTCTTAACAATTATCTACCTACTGTGGTGTAGCGGTTATCATACATGTCTACAGACCACGAGGTCCTGGGTTCAAGCCTGGGTTGGGTAGACACGCCAGTGCACCACAACTGGCTATCAAAGGCCGTGGACATTGACTTGGTTGTTGATGTTATGTCTGTCCGTCACGTCGTACCTGTGTTCTCGTCCGATCGTATACGCGTTTCGTGATAGCATTGTTACTATCATGTTTACGCAGGTGACAACCCGTCATTGTAATTGTGTGTTTACTGCGTCGTCTGTTCTTATTAATAGACCTTCCATAGCAACCCATGCTAATCCATCGGCGTGAAAGACGCTACCATTATATTCACTATGTAATGTGCAAACATGCGCTTCTCGTATGAGTGTGTGAAAGTCAAGTTGACATATACGATCGTTACTTAAATATTGATATCTGGTGTTTTTATTCTTACATAATTAGTTCTTAAATAAATAAATAAATAATTATCACGATAAAAAAATCATATATTTCATGTACTTACTTTGTCAAATACTGTTAAAAAATCTTGTTTAATGAGGAACGAAACATAACATAGAAATCATGCTGCCAAATTTGTTTGTGACTTCAAAGAAACATACATATGAAATATAATGGAATTTCGTTTTAAAGTTATGCCCCTAATTGTGTTTCATTTGACTTTTTACCATAATTGATGAAGAAATTACTGTTTTTCCCTTGAACTTAACAAAAATCTTACAGTATTTCCAAACATCCACATGGAAATAATTTATTTAAAACGACCTACCTGGTATCGCAAGACCACAAATTTTATCATACCTCTAGCCAAGAAGAAAGTTTCATTGTACAATAGGGATTGAAAGTGGAAAACTCGTAAGTATATCTCAAATTCCTTTCTTAAAAGTACATAATTTTGGTTATTTTTTCCTTTAAAATAGTTCTTTACACTTTACAAAATATCAGTTGAATGTGTACTTTATTAAGTATAAACATCACGTCCTATTATATTCAGTAGTCATGGTAGTACCTTCCATGAGGGTGGAGGGAGGGTGGAGGGGAGGGTGGAGGGTGGGGAGGGAGGGTGGAGGGAGGGGTGGAGGGAGAGGGTGGAGGGAGAGGGTGGAGGGAGGGTGGAGGGTTGAGGGGAGGGTTGAGAGGGGGTTGGAGGGAAGGGTGGAGGGGAGGTGAAGGGGGAGGTGGAGGGAGAATGGAGTGGTAGGGTGGAATGGGAGGTGGAGGGGGGAGGGTGGAGCGGTAGGGTGAAACGGGAGGGTAAAGGGAGAGGGTGGAGGGGAGGATGGGGGTAGGGGAAGGGGAGGGGAGAGTGGAGCAGGAGGGTGGAGGGGGGGGTGGAGCGGTAGGGTGAAACGGGAGGGTAAAGGGAGGGTGGAGTGGGAGGATGGGGTAGGGGAGGGGGAAGATGAGGGGAGAGTGGAGCAGGAGGGTAGAGGGAGAGGGGTGAAGGGGAGGGTGGAGGGGGGGAGGGTGGAGTGGGAGGGGGAGGGTGGAGTGGGAGGGGTGGAGGCGGGAGGGAGGGTGGAGGAGGAGGGTGGAGCGGGAGAGGGTGGAGCAGGAGGGAGGGTGGAGGCGGGAGGGAGGGTGGAGCGGGAGGGTGGAGCGGGAGGTGGAGCGGGAGGGGAGGGTGGATCGGGAGGGTGGATCGGAGAGTGGATCGGGAGGGTGGAGTGGGAGGGTGGAGGGTAAGGGTAGGGGGAGGGGAGAAACAGCGTTGGGCAGAGGCGGTTGTGGCTACAGGGAATGGGATGGTAAATTTCGTCCAACGTATCTTTTTTTATTGGTATTTCTTGTCCCCAGTAGGCAAATAGACTAAAATATTGGATGGGATCAATAGCTAAATACAATTGTAACTGCCACGGTCGTGTGGAGAACGAATTTTATTTATACAACAGGAGACAAAGAAAATTGTTAAATAGGGTAGAGAGGGGGAATACCCCCATTGTGGGAGTATTCCTCATAATGGCGGGGAACACAGAGGGTAGGCCTATAAATGTTGTATTTATATATCGTTTGTCAGTTTGTAGTAGTTGTTGCTGTAGGATATTGTGTAACTTCTTTCTGGGACGTACAACATAAACTTCAAAATTATCATGCTACGTCGGAGTTCTTACTCACAAAGTGGGGACAGGCTTAACGCACCACACCCTAACACATCTGAGGCTAACATGTTTTAAAACATATTTTTATTTCAATATTGGGTATATAGTGGTGCGTGGCCAGGGGGCAGGGGAGACTTTCCAATAATTACGGCCCTTAGTGTTTGATAATGGTAATCCTAGGGTCATACAAGCAAAAATATGTCTCCTTTGATTTAGGTAAACAATTTGAATAGAAGAAAAATCTTTTTGATTCCTATGCCAGACATGACAGTATCTGAAATGCGAGGAACAAGAACTAAATTTTTTTAAATCTACGCAGAAACGAAAAAAAGAAGCTTATTAAAGTAAACATAAAGCAAATGAAAATAAGAAACTACTGTTGCATGTTTAAGAGTAAAGAAATAAAATAGATAATACAAGGATAAAATATACTTATCTCACTAAAAAGAAAGAAACGAGAGAAAATACTTAATACTTCTTTAAAAAAAAAATAACGCACCTGATTTCATGGCCTCATTCGCGAACTTAGGGCCGGGTACATGCAGCATACTACCTCTTTTATTTAAGAATAGTGAGTTGAAAAAATATGCTTCTAACAAAAGTTGTAAGCCGTTTTGTATTAATTTTAATGTAGGAGTTAATGGAGTTTCCACTATTTAACGGTCGACATCGTTATCGGAGAGCAAAGGTCACTTTGAGTGCAGCATATTCTGTAACAATACATTTTAAAAACAAAATTACTTAACATTAGCAACCACCTACATGTATTAAAAAAAATGTTAGGCTATGACGTTTGCATGTTTGATTTTTCTGCATATGACTTCCAATTTGTTTAGTTTTAGTTTCTACGGAAAAGCGTACTGCCGTGATTCCCGTGATACATATTCCCCTACTTTTCAAGTATAGGCCTATAGAATAATAAACAAATAGTACACAATTGGAGGTGGGGGGGAGGGGGAGGGGGGGGGGGGGAGGGGGGGGGATTTGTTTGAGTTTCAATTCGTATCTTATGACCCCAAGTTTGGATAAGAAGCCAAGCATGCTCCTTCACGTTGAAGATGTGAATTTACGGCCCTAAAGTGTCAACGATTTATTGTATGAAAATGCTTTTCTACATCTCATCCACCCCATGCCATCTCAGAATTCAACTGTCTTATCAGGGGTGGCGGAGCGTTCAAAATATTAGGGGGATTTAATGAGATAAGGTGACATGTGATACGTTCACCTAAAATTATTGGGCTAAAGCCCGCACATCCCCCTTCCCAGCTCCGCCGCCTCTGTCGATTTCAAGTCACCATTGATGATAGGACCTAAATAAAAACCTTGATATGAACGCATAATGTAAGTTTCGCGTAACTAGCATGGCTACTTTAATATGAAATTAAAATTGGTTCTTCCCCGTTTTTCTAACACTTGAAATATTATATTTAACATTCATCCTATCCATGTAATGATAATCATCGGGATTACGTATTTCCCCTTTGATGTCGCTACTGCTACGAGAAAAATCTGGGTCACTGCCAAAAAGCGTTTAGAGCAGTGATGCTGTCTAATTTGCTGCACCGTATAATTTAGTGCACTTGGAATAGCTTTTTGAATGATTTAGCCAATGTATTTTAACCCAAATCAGCACTAATGGGGCTGTTATATAGCAATAAATATTCAAGTGTTTGAAGTTTTTTCCCCCAAAACCGAGAATGATTGTTTGTTGTCCGTAACTACTCATGTTGAGAGACGCTATAGCGACCACGTGTGACTTCCGCAACTGGGGATAACAGATTACACGGCGTGAGAATATTACCGAGTTTTGAGCATGAGCAGGCTATTACCGCATTAATTTATGTCAACACGTGCTGATTTCGTGATTCGTAATCCAAGCAACAACTCCCTGGTAATCCAGTCGTAAAAACAATAACAATACCCAGGCAAACATTTAATCCGTCCGTAAATACAATTATTAGTTTTGAAATATTTGTTACTCTTTGAAGTAAATGTTAAAAGACACGAATTAATCTGTAATTTTATCACAATTGATGTGAAACGAGAATTTCTTCAATGTTTTCGCTGCTCGTTAGAACTCTTAAAAGCTGGGATACTTTCAACGATAGGCCAAAGGACATCGTTGCACATACAAAAAATATTGCATAGGCTATCGAGTGACACTGTACCACTGCAAATTTATATCATCAAAATGTATCCAATATTATGTGAAATGATCTATTATATTTTACTAGGATTTTATCAAATTTACATCTCTAGTTTTTCGGTCTACTAAGGCAGTTTGCACCTCTCAATGTTCGTTATTCACAAGGAGGGCACAATTCAGAAATGTTTATAGTTGTCTGTAAAGTCATCAGTTTGATAATGTTATTAATGCAAGAGTTTTTGAGGTTTTTCGTTTAGAACTGAACATAATAACACTTGAAATGGCAACTAAAGGCAAGGGACATAACTTCAGGGGTGGGGGTGGGGGATGACCCCCTTAGAAATGTTTTCATAGTTTTTTTCCCTTAACCATCTCCCCCAATCAGTTGGCCAAATACCAATCTTAGTCGGGCAGAAATGTAGAATGACGGGTGCACTTGTATTCTGGTATCAGAGTATATCAGTCATGCCAACTTGGCACATGATGCTGACAACATCATACTTGGGCACTAAGTCAGGCAGAGATGTAAAAATGTCAGATGTACTGTTTAAATTGGAGATACATTTCAATCATGTCCAAATCGTTATATCAGAATCATGTCCTCCTGACTCGGCCATGTTGGCATCATGCTGACAAAATCATACTTAGGCACTTAGTCGGGCAGAGATTTCCTATGTTGAATGCCTGTATGTTCTTCTGTTTAAATTAAAGATAAATCTCAATCATGTCTGAATCGTCTAGATAGCTGAATCATCTCCACCAGTCCACTCGACATGGCACGATGCTGATTGGGCTTGGGTTGAGCAACTGCAGGAAACGTATATAGGAAAGATGCCCGCCCACACACGTTTAAAGTCGAGAGTCATTTTTCAGTTTATGGGCATCAAAAACTATCAATCTTCCAGGGGATTTCCCACTTTGACTATATCACAGCTGGCAGGGCAAGAGGTACCATTTTGATCCCACAAATATCAACAGACAAATTTTCAGGGGAAATTTCTCTTTTATCTGACAGTGATAACCCAAATGTTTATCCGAGTAGATTTTAACATTATAATTTATTTTGTTTCTTCTTTTCATTAACAAATAAATTACATTTCGGTTATTGTGTTATTTTAAGCCACTTTAGAACAAAAAAAACTTCAGATCAAGACTTCACCCTTACTCCCCACAATTTTGCCCGAATTTTCTCGATTTTCAGGGGAAATTTCGAAATTGATCATTTTGTGTTTGATTTTCTGAAATTGATCAGTTTGTATTGATTTTAAGACATTTTGGGACATCAAAGACAATAAGTTTTCAGAGCTTCTAGGGGCTTCACCCTCTTCCAAGGGGTCCAGGGCAGGACTTCTTCTCCTGGATCCCTACTCTTGTTTTGCCCCAGACCCCACAATTTACATTTGGGAACTTTGCGTTGATTTTCATCCATTTTGGGGCATCAAAACAAGAAATCTTCAGGTCAGGGCTTCGTCCATGAACCCCACATCACCACTCACATTTTGGAACTGTGTTGATTTTAAATCATTTTTCGGGCATCAAAACAAGCAATCCTCAGAGGTTCCAAAGATTCGCGTTGGACCCCTTTCCAAAGCTTCGCCTATGAGTCTACAATTTTGACCAAAATTGTTCTATTTTCAGGGCAATTTCTCCTCTGCCTGTTTCAAAATGGTACCTGTTAACAATAGAATCTGAAATTGTCTTCTTTTCATCTGTTCATCACTTACATTTTGGAAATTTGTGTTGATTTTAAACCATTGTGGGACATCATAATCAATTATTCTTTAGAGCTTTCTGGGGCTTTGCTCCTGGAGTCACACTTCAAGCAGGGGCATAGGAACTGGAGGGGGAGAGGAAGGGTGGGGAAATAAAAAACATTAATGGGAGGGCAAGAAGTACCCTTTTAGTCCCCCAACAATGAAGATTATAACGAATTGATTTTGACAGGTCCAGTCAGATTCCATGGCATAAATTTTGGGAAATTTGCTTCAATTTTCACGCAATTTCCTTTATTTTCAGGAAATGTTATTCAATTTTCGAGAAGTTTCTATCAATTATTGTGAAATTTACCTTCACTTTTTGTAAAGTTCATGCAATTTCCCTCATTTTCTGAAATGTTTTTCATTTTTGAGACGTCTTCAATTTGCTTAAAACATTTGCTTAAACAATTTGCTTCAATTGTTTTTGCAATTTCTTTCATTTTTCGTAAAATTTCCTTTAATTTCATGAAAATTGCTTTAATTTTGTGCAATTTCCTTCATTTTTGTGAAATTTGCATCAATTTTGGTTAAACTTCCTTCATTTTTCTTTAATTTTTGGGAAACTTTACTTCATTTTTGGAAATTTTCTTTAATTTTGGCGAAATGGTCCCAAAATTTACCAATAATTCCAATAATATAGTGACTACCCTTCCCCGCCACCCCCACCTTTACAAGTAGTTTTTGGACCATGATATGAGACTCATACAGTTTGGTGCTGAGGTTTGTTGAGGTAAATGATAAAATCTGACCCCCAATATTTAATACTTTCCTACGCTGCTGCTTCCAAAGCTTCGCATATAAAACTTAATTTTCCCCGAATTTTCTCAATTTGCAGGAATATTCTGCAAATATCTATCTAAATAGATTTAAACAAATATGAAATTGCTTTCTTTTCATCAAGAAATCTTCAGAGCTTCCGGGGCTTTACCCCTGGACCCAAGCTTATTGCAAGGATTTGCCAATGAGCCCCATAATTTTGCCAGAATGTACTTAATTTGCAGGGACAGTTTCCCCTCTGCCTGTTTAGAAATGGTAACCCAAATGATTATCTGAGTAGAATTTAACGTTATAATCAAAAATTGTCTTATTTTCATCAATCAAATTAGCAAACTATCAGCTGGTTTCCAGCCATTTTGGAGCATCAAAAACAAGAAATCTTCAGAGCTTCCGGAGGCTGAAACTTCAGTTCGCCTGCATTGGTGGTGGGGGAAGGGAAGGAGGGGGGAAGGGGGGTGATCTGTTCCAGCTGTTTTAAATTGTGTGAATGCATAGACATCGGGCAAATTTGACTTACACATCCCTGGCTTCAAAATAAATTTACACCCTTGAC